>JAGFMF010011574.1:9895062-9947019 GCA_019455555.1 Galemys pyrenaicus
GTACCCTAGTTGTATTAAAGTTCCTTTCCATTAAAGGTTTTATATGTTTGTCTTAATGTGGCGGATGGCAAAACCCATTCAAAGAGGGCAGGCTTGGGGGTTCTGGGGTGCTCCTCTCCCTGCCCTGTAACATTGTGACATGCAGCCAGGCTAGATAACATAGGTGATTATAAAATCAAGCAGCATTTTTATACTAGTGTTAGTTACTATGATTGGTTAATTTATATTATGGCAGGTATACTAATTTTATGAAATCATAATTAATTATTCTGTTTTCACTCTGAGCATAAAATGAATTATTAGCTTAAGGTCAAATTGGTGTCGGCATTCTACTATAGGTCAGCAGGGCGGGGAGGGAGGTACCCAAACCAACACTCGAACAGCATCTGTGCCCTTGTATCTGTCCTTCACCAGGAATCATTAGTTTCCTTGTCTCTTATATTTAGTTGATAATGTTTGTTGCCAAATTATCTAAAGGGAGGAGGGGTTCTGTAACTGTTACCAGGAGTTGCAGAACCTACCCTTAAAGAATGCAAAGCCATAAATTTTAATTAACAGAGAGTCACCTGAGGAATGCAGGATCCACCCTTAACAAAGGCAGATATGCAAGACCTTTCACAATGGCCCAATCTTGAATGTCATGCTTAGATTCCCCAAGGCTTGTAGCCCATAGTAAAATGTTTGAGTTTAAAAATTTTCCTAATAATCTAATTTTTATAATTGGCTGTATTATAATATCAGCCAATTGGCAGTCATCAAATTGCATGGCAACCAATTACTTTGTTTAATAGAAGAGCCAATCATACGACCACCCCCATGGATGATATTCCAGCAAGCACGGTTTCTGTAACTTTTAAAACTTTAATTATTAAATCGGCTAAAACAAAAGGGAGTCTGAAGAGGGCCAGCTGTGGAACCTCTGATTTTTCAGGGCAGATCCCCTATGACGGGCTTTTGCATCACGACACGGTTAGGTGGCCCCCATCAGGGTGACGTACCGGCAGCTCTCTGGGGTATGGGAATGGCCACCAGAGCATTCAGTTGTGGAAGGTCACCAGTGACTGGTAGCTCTCAGAGCTGAAATCCTTTTCTACCAGGGACTATACTTGACCTAGCCTTCTACTCATTGCCTGTCCTGAATGAGTAACTGAAAACTCCTTGGCACTTGTCCACAACTTGTTCAAAAAAAGTTATATTTACAAGTTTTCTAAAGCACTGAGTTGGTAGCATTTGCAGGATTTTCTCAGGTCATTAAGGGCAGCTTCAGGAAAATTCTGTATGTCTTGTATGTCTGCCTCCATACCAGTCAGGCATGGCTGAGATTAAATGCAGTCCAGGAGCTAGGAGGGGTAACAAGCACACTGCGAAAGACCCCAGACAATAAATAAATCAGTAGATGAACTTGACAAAACTGAAAATGCCTTTCACGTCTGTGTGTGTGTAGGCATGTTGGCCTCCTAGAGGTCTGGTAAAATAAAATAGGGTCATGAAGGCTGATCTCAGGCCTGTTTTCATTTCTTGACCATTTGTATTCTTCTGAGCCATGAAGAAACAAGGACTAACTCCCAGTTTTCTGCTCTCTAATTGACAGAGGCTGATTTGTCCTTTTTATTCAGCAGCTCCCAGAGGCATTGCACCTTCAAGTTGTGTTATCCTGCTGCTTCTTCACCCTCTGACCTTGACGTTGTGGAGCAGAGGGTACCAGGTGCAGGAGTCTGAACTGCCACCTGTGGAGCAGGACTAGGCTGAGGGTATTTGAGGGCAAGATGCAAGCCAACCTGGGAAAGTAGCTTCAGCTCCCTTGTCTGGCCTCCGATTAAGACTGAGTTTGTTAACACTATGTTCTGGCTCCCTCGGATTCCCAGATGATGTGAGGAAAATGTTGCCTACAAATATGAGATCAGGTATTGGGGGTCACATTGTTAAGTCTATGAAGTCTTATTCTTCTAAGTCTTTCCTCTCCCTATCAACTACATATTTATAACTCTTTGCCATCCTTTATCCTGAGTATTTCTGTTCACTCATCAGCTTTGTCTTTCCTTAGTGATACCACATGATTCACATAGGTACACATTTATTTCACATGATCATAAATGTAAATTAAAACACTGAAATATGTTTTCTTTGCCAGTTTTCCATTTTTTTTTAATGTCAATACTCACTGTTGTCAAGTTTCCAAGGAAATGTATACTGTCAGTACTGTCATACTGGTGAGGATTTAAATAGCTCAACTGTTCTGGAAGGCAATAGAACAATTTTATCCCATGTCTTGAAATATGCATATCATTTGACCTGGCACTTATGGACTGAGGGCCTGTGCTAAATCTCTTAATTTGATTCTTACCGCTGTTTCCTGAGGTAGTTCTTTATATTATCCTCATTTATCAGTGGGAACGCCAAAACTCAAAAAAGGATGAGGAGCTTGTTCAAGGTTATACAGTAAATGCATGACCAAAAGGGAACCCAAATGCAGATCTCAAATGTGATACTTAAATCTCAAATGATGTGAAAGACTACATTCTACACCTACCCTAGGATTTTCATCAAAGATTTACTTACAGAATTGAGAAAAATTAAATACAACCTGAATATCTAACAATAAGGAATTTATTTTTAAAATTATAATGTAACTATACAGTATTCTTTAAAATGACAATCTATAGAATATTTAAGATGTATAAATATGTTCATAATATACAGTGCAGTGTATAACATAATGTACAAAATAATCTCAACTTTATATGGATAATTGTATATATATACATAGAAAAAAGACCAGAAGAACATATATGAGAATGTTAACAGTGCTTTTCTCTTATTCTTGGAATTTTGAGACTGTTTACTTTATCTTTAAGTGCATTTTCTTTAGTGTATGTGATCTTTTCAGTAAAGAAGTGATTACTAAAAATATTTAAGCATCCATAATCCACCCTTGAACCTAAATGGACTCTATAAGAAATAATAGCCTTCATTTATGAAAACATGGTACCTGATAATTAGTTTAGGCCACTTTTTAAGGATTGTACTAGTTACAAAAAAAATCATTTGAAGTTCAGAGATATTGCATCATTTGCCAAAGACCACATGGCTAACAAGGGAAAGAGCTAGGAGTCTAGCCTTTGTCTCATTCAAGGACCCATTGTATAGTGTAGGCGAGAGCCAGGGGCTAAAGGACTTGGGTTTAGATTTCAGCTCAGCTATTTGCTAACTGTGTGTGTGTTTCTCTTTATTTTTTATCCATAGACCTCAATTGCCTCTTATGCAAATTTGGATAATAATGGTGTCTACTATATAATAATGAGGATTAAATGAGTCAATTACATAAGGTGTTTAGAACAGTAAGTGGCACATAGCATACTCAAATGCTGGTATTAATAAAGGGTCCTCCTAGCTGGTGTCGGTCACTCTCATGGAGTGGTTGAAGGAACATGTGAGCAAATAATTCTGAAACTGCCATCAGTTTCGGCCGCTTACCTGGGTGACCTTGAGCGAGTTACCTGATTTCTCTGTGCCTCTGTCATTGTCACTTTTGTCAAGGGCCCCATTCAAAGTAAATGTTAATGATGACAATTCTTCTAGGCAATCTACTGGCCCGTTCCTATTTTTCTCCATATACAGTGTGATGCAGTCACTGGTTTAAAGAACTGATCCTTTGCTCAGGCTGGTCTGCGGCTCTGGACCCCACTGAAGGGCTTCTGCTGAGCTGACAGGGGAACACTTGAATGCGCTGATACGTGCAGCTTGTTCCTGATATTTTTTCAGAAGGGGAATCTTGTTCTGATGGTGAAGCAGAAAAAGAACCTCATCCATTCAACAACTTTCTGCTTCACTAATATAACAAAAACAACAAACACTCAAATCTTTTCTAGAAATAAGAACCCTCGCACAATATTTCGCTTCATTTAGTAGAACCAAATAAATAAAGAAATAGATAGAACAACATCCATCCCCTTGCCATTTCCCTCTGGATTCTGGCAGCACTGCAATTCCCAGAGTAGCGGCAGAGATGGAAGAAGCTGTTCACTGGCTGCAAGGGCTTGTGACTGAGCACTGCAAGGGCAAATCACACCAGCTGCCATTAAGGTGGCTGTGCACTCCCTGGGGAGAAAGACAGAGGAGACAGGAAGGATGCTGGCATCCTCGAAAGCAGCAGGACTCAGAGATGTTGCTTTAAAATTAGAAGATCCTAGTGTTTTCCACCTTCCCAGGACTCTGTTCCCTGTGATCTCTCTCCCAGCTGTGCCAAGACACATAGTTCTCTTTCTCTGGGCCACCCGGAAGGTGTGATTTAGAATGGCACTAAGCAAATAATGTGATCTCAGCCTTCCGGGAGCACTAGTCTGGGAAAATAGTTCCAAAGGGGAAGGTCAGTTAGACGTTGTGGCAAGATTAGTGAGTCAGAAATGAATGGTGCCTTCTTTTTTAAAAAGATTTATTTATTTATGCATACAAGTTTGGCATACAGGCAGATCTTCTGAAGTACACTGCTGAGAGGAGCAGTGGGAGAGACAGAAGAGGCCTGCTGTGCCGTGTGGTTCAGCTCCCTGTCCGGGGATTGAACTCGTGCTGCAGTGACTGTGGATGCTTCACAGTGCTGCGACCCAACCTTGTGCCACCAGGGAGGCCCAGAATGGTGCCTTCTTCAAGCAGTACTTGGGAACTAAGACTTTTCTACTTTGCACAATTATCGATAGATCAGACAAAGTCTGTCATTCATTAACTTCTGGTCAAACAAAATTAACCATCCCAATTCCCACAACCATGGCTACCCAAAGTTGGGAAGGGAAAGTTTCAGAGACTACAGCCATCCAGTTGAAAGGAAATATTAACTTAAAGGTTATTTTGAATGCCTTGGCTAAATTTACTTAAAATAAGTTGAAAGTTGCTTTTTTCCATATCTTAAACATCCCATTGCACCTCTCTCCATTGTCTCCAAATAGTCTTTCCTCTAATCAAGCAGTTGCTTCTGCCATTCGATCTCCCAGTTGCTCTTTCTGTTCTTAACACAAACAGTGTAACTTCTTCAGAAAAGGCATTAATCAAGACACTTGTACTAACCTATATTATATATGTGTGTGTGTGTGTGTGTGACTCTTCTCATTTAACATCAGGATTTCTCATATACCCTGTAACTCAGAGAATTATGGAATTTTAGATGTTTAAGGGCTAGAACATAGTGATCAGTTTAGCTAAATTTTCCCATTTTACTGATGAGTAATGCAATGACTTTCTGAAATTTGAGGTGATGCCAGGACTAGAATTTAGATCTACTCTGCCAATCTCAGAGATTTTAAATGTGGTAGGCAGAACACTGCATACTGAAATGAGAACTAACCTGATTGGAGATATGAGGTGTTTGGTAAAAATAAATGGGTCTTGTTTAAGTTCTTCAACCTTCCTATTGCTGTTTCTTTACTTGTCGAATGGCTTACATCAGCGCTCTTCAGACTTTAACATGCATAAGAGTCTGCTGAGAACCTCGTTAAATCACAGATGCTGATTCAGTGGGTTCCAAGTAGGAACTGAGATTTTACATTTCTTGCCAGCTTTCAGATGATGCCACTGCTACTGGCCCATGAGCCATCTTTTGAGTGAAAGCGCACAGATGATCTATAAGCCCAATCTGAGCCTCAAAAGTCTATGATTTGGTGATTCTATGTTTTGGAACAGCACTGTCATAGGTGTGTGAATAGACAATGGGAGGAAGCTATTAAACTTTACCCATACTATTATGTACAATGTATTTCATAGTACTATTCTGCGTTGGATCATGATATATTTTGTCTGGGAGAGTTTGAGTTTATGCTGTTTTTCCAGTGTGATGACTAATTTTACTCTCAAAAGTATCCCATTTGGGACAATAGACTATATGGTCACCCATCTTCTAAGTTTATTTTGCTCATGTCTATGTTCACAAAATAGAATCTACTAGATTTCCAGTCTGCATAGTTTAAGAAAAGGAAAAAAGTATGATCCAAAATTTTCCTACACAGTATGCAAAAACTTCATGGTTTGTGAATTTCTGTTTTCTTTCCTTACAAACAGAATATTCAGTTCAGGGACTTTTGGCAAGGGCATTTTGCGTTCAGCCCACCCAAGATGTGGGACCCTGGGAAAAACTGCTTCTGTTTGTTTTGTGGTGACCAACAGCAAAGCTCACTCAGAAGACTAAAAGCTAAATGGAAAAATACTTTATGGGTGATTTCTCCACTTCCTATTCTCACAGAATCAGTGTCTAAGTATATAGACTTCAAATTCAGAGACAGCTCAGGAAGAAGTTTCTAGATCTACCTAACTAAAAAGACCATCGTCAAAAGATTTCACAGAGAGGATCCAACACCAGTTGTCCCTCCAATCTGCCTTCAGCTCTCATATCTTAAGTGCTTCTTCAAAGGATTCCATTCAGAGAATATATTCCTAGTGTAACAATGTACTGGGGGGTGGAGGGCAGGTTCAAGGTTCCCTGCCCCATCCTAAGTAAGGGTGGAGCTGGGCAGGAAGGAGAAGCTAGAAAAGACTGGGAAGAGGAAGAAGACAGGAAGAAGGACAGAAGATAAGAGAAGAGCTGGAGAAGCACATGGAACAGAGGCATGCGAAGAAGCCGTGCTTCCTTCTCAGCCTTAGACTTGCACCAGGGACTTGGGGAACATGGAAGGAGATACTTGAAAAAGAAAGACATGAGTGAAAGACCCATGAGGAGGCTGACGATGGCAGCCTTTATCTTGACTTGGATTTTGATTTTGCTCTTTTCCTTCCAGACTTGCCTGGCCCCTTCTGTCCTTTCCTATGGATCCCCACCAGGAGGTGCTTTAGACTTACAGCAGACTTTCAGGCCTCAGTGGACCTGCTTTAAGCCAACCTATTTGCTGGGCATTTACCCATGAGGGGGTGAGTAACTTTGGGTGCTTCATGGGGAAACAATTTAACTATATTCTTTCTCTTTTCTAGTGCACACCAGTTCTCTATTGCATGCTAACAGTATTAAAGTTCTTTTTTTTTGATGGTCTCATGCATTAGCATTGGTTTTGTCTTTAAGTAGCAGATGCCAGACTCCATTTAGAGTGTGCAGGTTTAGGGATCCCAGGGTGCCTTCATTCTGCCCCCTAATACTAGAAGCTTTACAACTGACTGTTATTATACCATATTCTATTATTATCTTGCAACTTTTGTGCATTTATTAATTCATTTAGTAAAATTTGGTAGGTGCACGCTATGTGCCAAAAAATGATTATTTGGCAGTTGACACTAAGATAATGACTTATACAGTTATCGATTTCACACATATAAAGAGCTATCCTATTTGAGGATAATTAAGTTGCTCTGATAGTCCATATAAAATATTTTAGAAATAGCTCAAGCAAATTGAACAAAATGTAGTAGACAATAAGATATAATGGAAAAAAATAAAGGCTTAGTGCAGACAAATCTTATCATAAATCCTGGCTTATATGATATGTAGAAATAGTCAAGTTACTTCTCAGAATTAGTTTTCCTCCATAAAACTATTACAATATTAATCAAAAAGTATTAGGAAGAAAAAATTTAAAAATGTATCTTTAACTCCTAGTACAGTTTCTGGCACATATTAGACACCTCAATGGCAATTCATTTCCTCATCTCCTTTCCTGTCCTGGAAGGTATAAAGCAATAACAGAAATTAATCCCTTAAAAACAGCATATCTTAAAATTAGATAGTTAAGATGTGGTTAGAACTATAAAATTCTTCCTGCATGAAATCCCTACACTGTGACAGACCCACTGACAGAGTCATTTACCTCTCCTTTCCCAGATAGCAGTGACTCACATTTGTTTAAATTGGATAAATATCCTATGGCTTCTAGTAAGATGAACCCCTAGGGAAGCACCAGTAGTAGAGTGGGGATACATGATGGCATATGAACCCACACCGACCCAAGCGGAGCTCCCCCAGGCCAGGGGTGTCCTTGGTGCCTGGGTCTGAGTGGGGCTCCCTAAGGCTATGATGATGACACATAAGACCTGAAGGCTCCCTATTACACCCACATGATGCCAAAGACCCCAGAATACAGAGAATACAAGTCAGGTATAACAACTACTTTTACTTCCTCTAATTATAGATTCCTTTGACCTTCAGAAAGGACTTTTGAAAATAAGCCCAGGCCTATGCCTAATCCCTTGGGATTAAAGCTAATATGGCCAGGCCTATGGCAAGTAATGCCCAGACCAAGCCTACTGATGCCTGAGCCTAAGTTTAAGGCCTAGATCTAAGCCCAAAATGCCCATGCATTAGCCTAGTAATGTCTGGGCCTTAGCCTAATAATTCTAAGGTCTGTGCCTAAAGATGTCCGGACTAAACGCCTAATGCCTGGGCTTAAACACAATGTCCAGGCTTAAGCCTAATGCTGCCTGGGCTTAAGACAAATAATGTCCAGGCTGAATATTTATAATGCCTGAGCCAAAGACTTATAATACTCAGGCCTAAACGTAATAATGCCTGGGACTATGCCGAGCCTATGCCAAATGATGCCTGTGACTAAACCTAAAAATGCCTGGGCCTAGTTTAATAATGCCCAGTCCTAGACCTAATGATTCCCAGGCATAAGACTAAAGATGTAGGGCCTAAGCCTAATGCCCTGTCACCAGTTTGCAGTCCAGGCCTAAACCAAAGAATGCCCAGCCTAAGCCTAAAGATGCCTAGTCTGAAGAGTAATGATACATGGTTCCAAGGTAATGATGCGTGAGTCTAAGAGTAATAGTGCCCGCCGAAGCCTAAAGATGTTAGGGCCAAAACCTAATGAGCCCTGGGCCTAAGCCTAATGTCATGACTCAGCGATTCTACTCCTAGGTATCTACCTGAGAATAATATAATACAAAAACATTAATTTGCAACCACAACAAAAAATAAAAAAGAAGAAAACAAAACAAACAAACAACAAACAAAAAAATACAAGGGAAAGCTCAAGAAAATGGGCAATCATAACCAAAAACAAACATACAAACAAAAACTCAACAAGATGAAAAGATCAAAGATAAACCGAAGGGATCACGGGGGTGGGCAGTGGGAGGGGAGGGCAAAGACAGGGAGGAGGGCATAAAGAGCACAAGGGTCTGAGGTGATGGTGCACGGGTGAAACCCAATGGTGGGAACCCCCTGGGGACTACAAATGATGTCAAATACAATTAAATCTAATAAAAACATATATATAAAAACATTAATTTGATGGGAGGTACACACATGCACACGCACACACACACACACACACAACTGACCATTTGACCATTTGCTTTCTGTTCCTGTGCTTTAATTACCACTCTTACCTTTTAAATTCACCAATAAATGGATGGCCTGACAAGCCCTAGCCACCTGATCCCTAGACCATACCAAAAACAGAACCCCAGGTTCCTGATAGTCTCTCTCTGCTCCCCCCTGCCCCTCTTATTTTGTGGCCCCTGCCATGTTGTATATCCTCTCGCACCTGTGAGTGATACACCTAGTTGGGGATCAGGTGAGGGCCCCAGCTATTTCTCCCTAAAAGCATCACTACCTACAGACTAAGACTGACTAAAACAACTCTGCTAATGAAAAGTTTACCAAAAGCTTCCTTTTCACAAGATTTTAAATACTTTAGCATCTCATTTTCCTGTTGCATATATCTACTTACCTATCCAGAGAAAGCTATTGTTGGGGACGCACTTTGTGCCAAGCAGGTTTACTCTGGGTTGTGGTAAACCAGGACCAAAAAGCCTGCCATGCGTTACTGGAGCGGCAGGAGACAAGATACGCAGACAGCAGTGGCAGACGCTGCAGCAAAGGGCACAGAGTGGCAGCAGCCGAGGGCATGGGGTGTTGGGGTGCAGGTCACAGGGGCACTCCGCCGCCTGTTTTTTATACTGTTCAAGGACAAGGCTGGCTCAGGGCCAGGTTTATGCTTAGGTTGCATAAATATGTATTGGTGCATGCAAGGTCATATGGTATTTATTCTTTTCCTTACATGCAGACATCTCAAAGTTACGTGTTATCTGCTAGGCCACCTGTGCTGGAAGGTCACAGCGAAAAATAGCCTGAGAAACTGTTATTTCCTCTAGCCCGACAGCTATATATGTAGAGACATATAAAAATACACAAAAAGTCCAAGAGCGTGTCTCTGGATGGTGAAATTATGATGTTTTCTGTTGTTTTGCAATATCCTATGCTAACATGAAAAACCATCTATTTCAATTCTTAGATACACGTATTTTCACATCCCTTTAGTCAGCACAAGCCATAACATTGGTCGTTAACTAAGATAAAATGAAATGTGGCAAGTTCACAATTTAAATATTGGAGTATTTAAAATAAAGGAGTGATTGTTAAGGAGATATCACAGAGAATAATTTGTCTATATATCTTAGAATAAATTCCGTTTCAAAGATGAATAAAGATAATTTAGTTGTAGGTGAGATGGTTTTTGTGTAGACTCAAGAGAGTTAAGAGAGTAAAGACACATTCAATAGGAATGAAGGAACTGATGAGAAAAGTTGGGGTTTGGGATGGAAAACAGAAAAATAATTTATGGAAACATTTTGTTTGACTGGAAGAAGATATTATGAGAAAGAGCTTGAAGAGTGGGCAGAATCTCAATGAGTTAAGAAGACGATGGGCACAGAGGTCTTTGATGACCACACGGTCTTTCTGAATAGAATCTATTTGTGAAATTACTTAATCTGGAAATGTTACCAAATTTTGAATCTGTTCCTTGCCCAGATGAATGCATTTTACTCACAAATTTGGTTAATGTAATTGGTACAATTCTCACATAAATATAAAAAACAATCTTACATTGAATTAAAGGTGACCTACTCTCTCTTCCTACTTAATTGCTAGCATTTGTAATTCCATTCAAAACCTTCTTCCCAAATTGCAATACATTTTGAATTTGTATCCTTCCCTTGTTTATGTCATACACAGAAGATATTATTACAATAATATATTACCATCCTCTAGACCAAATACTACAGATGCATTCACAAGTAAGTGAGAGACAGGAAATGATCCTCTTACACAGAATGTTGAGTTATCCTTATTGGGCTTTAAAATAATGACCAAATAGTGTGATGGCTTAGGTGATTTTTAATTCGTATCTGAATCTCTCACGCAAAGGAGAATTCTGGTACCGGAATGTACTAAATACACTTATTTTCAGATTTAATTTCCAGACATTAACTGAAGGTATTTTATTCTTACCCAGTGAGTTTGACTGCATGTGTCAGAAGCTGTTGATGTTTTTCTAATTCTCTGTGTATACTGGTAATGTGTCTATATATTGCTGCCTTTTAATGGAAGAAATCCTCATTTCTTGTATTATGGCTAAAATAAAACCCAATCAGATAAGATGACATGATTTTAAAAATTACCTTTAAAAATCCCCAGATATTTTCACAATAACCTATGGGTAAATTGCTTATAGACTCTAAGAAGGGATTTCACAATTCAGCTTAATTTTCTTTCCTGCTTAATGTTATATGTTGTAATATTTCTTCTAAGAACAACTTTAAGTTATTTAGAATATTACTTAGGAACACATCATACATTCAAGAGACCATCTATTTTTATTGACAGAAGCACTATTATTAACAGACTTGAACCTTTATAGGAAGGCCCACTGTACTTGGCGAGTAACTGCTCTTTCTCCATTAACTTTGTGCTTCATTACAGTGTTGAATATTCTCATGATGCTAACAAGAAAAGTGAGCATACTAAACTTGGGTTAAAGTATGTGTCTTTAATCATTAGAAGTAAATACAAACCTATCCCTGCTGGGTGTAAACAATTCAGGTGAAGACTTTAAATTTCCCATCTCCACCAGAAGAAATAAGTGTTTCTAGTAGAAACAATCAGGATCAGTTGCTAGTTATTTACAACATTTGTCTCAGTTTCACTTACATCCTAAATGGGAATTAAGGTCACAGGCATATAATAGATCCTACCTGCACGGGGGCTTCCCTAAGCAGGGGAGGCCCTGCCAAGCCAAGCCCCAGTGTTGGGCTTGTTTTATGAACCCCACCCTGGGCCTCTGTGAGGGATCGCTTAGTGTAGATTGCTCAGGTTCTTGTGCCGCTGGTTTCTGTGGTGTAGCCTTGAATCCAGGATGACTCTGGAGCATGGGCTGGGGCACACATGTCTGGTGGGGGACACCTGGAATACGGTGTGGGCGTGAATAAGTGGGTGCACCTGAGCCTGGAGGTTGAGCTTGTAAGGACAACCAGGACGGTGGGACACTACGCGGAAGGCTCTGAGGGGATGGGTGACTACAGAGAGGTAGGACCACGAGACAACGCTAGAGAAAGCCCAAAGAGTAGAGAGTAAAGATTTGCTGGGGAATGGGAGGTCTGGCAGCCTGCTGGCCCCCTGTCCCTCCTGCCTGTTCCTGGTTGCCTCACTACGCTAAAGCAAGAGGAGGGATATCACATTATGGACCCTCTCCCCAGTCCCTGCAGGGCTCAGTGGGGGAAGGGGCGGAGATTCATTTCACTTCATCTCATTACCAGTCCGTTGGGGCAAATATGTAACCTTTCAGCAAACATTCCCTACCTCATGGGATCTTTCTAAGAAGATTTTTTTTTTTTCTGCCTCATGAAATTTTGAAAAAGAGTGTACCCATTTCGAGCTTAGGCTTACATTTCAAAGAGCCTCTATGTCTGCCAGTAGTTGTTGCCCTTCATAAGGCAGAGAAAATTCCATAGCAGCTGCCCTGGCTAACCTAGCAACCAACAGCCCAGGACACAGCTCAGAAGCCTGACACACTGGAGAGAGCAAGAAATGACGTGGTGCATGTCCCTGAGATGATTTTGTGATTTTTTTTTCAACTGTAATAATAATTAGAGTTGACTCATAGACCTGCTTTTTTAGATGTTAGATAAAATGGGTGAGAAGTTACTGAGTTTTCCTTTCTGATAAGAAAGAAAAGGGAAATTGAACATGAGTTCTCTGCTCAGTGCCACATCTTGATTTTGACTGAAGTAGCCAGCTTATGACTGTGAGGAAGAGGTCAGGAGAATCAGAAACTGCCAGGAATCACAGAACTAATCTCACCAATGATCTCGCTTCCCTTACTGCAAAGCGACAAGAATAAGTTTCTATTTGTTTAAAACTTGGTTTGTTTGGTCTTTCTGTTATCTCCAACTGACTATATCCTATGTGATACATGTAAATACTGAAACCGAGGATGACTTACCTAAGATGTTTAATTTTTATAACATAAATTAATATATTTGGTAATCCCCAGAATTATTTCTGGTTTGTGCCAGTGTCATATATTTGTGGCTTCACTGGTGCATTCTTTCAGTATTACCGGTACATTCTCTGGACATCCAAGCATGTAGCTGTCCCTCTAGAGAACCGAGGCATCTGAACCACTTTCAAGGGTACAAAGTTTCATTCCTTGCAGAGAACCCCTCTCCATGCTCAGGGGGTGATCTCCTCACACCAAAACAGCCCGTTAGCAGCAGGAGTTGCTTCTGGAAACTTTTTGAATGCTCCCATTCCCAAGGACTCTCATCTTCCTCCCTGTCTTTTAATACATCTGGGCCAGGAAAATATAAAAGTGAGGTGTTGGTCAAAAAGCAAGAGGAGGTGAGTTAAACCTTTTCCAGTGACTCCTCATTTTATAGCTAAACTAGTGCCACTGAAGGCTCAGATGCTGGAGCAAGAATGCCTGGGTTCAGTTCCAGTTCTGCCACTTGCCAGCTGTGGGACTATGGGAAGTTTATTTAATCCTCATGGGCAGAATGGAGGTGATCAGAATACACATAAACAGTGTGTATGTGTGTATGTATGCATGTATGTATATAGATACATGCTATATACACACAGTACATGTTTATAACACACATAGTACTTAGTACATCACAAGTTTATAGGAATTCATTCATATAAAGTTCCTAGAATGTTGCAGGGTAAGCATCACTGATGAAAGAATTGGCTATTTTTTTTTCCGTCAAAGATGAAATTCATGGAGAAGGATGGTCAGCATCAAGAAAGGGCAGTTTGGTATAATGGGGTGCTGGTGAGATGTGACCTTTTGACTAGCCCATGGCATTTGACATAATAAAATTACAGGGTCAGTGACCCAATGTCACACTTAAATACTCTGAACAACATTCTCATCAAGTATTCTTTTTCCTAAAGACTTCTGGAATTTTTTTCCTACTGGTTTTTTATTTCATTGAAAGTCGGTATACCAGTAGCTTCTACTTTCTGAACTTAACTTTTACTTTTTAGGAATATACGGAGTAATTCTAATCTCTTAAAATATGCAAGCCATTCAAATCCATATCTTGTGAGGCTTTTTTGTCCATCCCTGCTACCTTCTGCCAGAGATCTTCTCCAGAATTAATAGCTCTTATGAGTATGGCAATTATCCTACAACAGGAGCACTTCTATTTTAGCCACACCCCTGGTTTGCTGATATCCTTGTGTGGACATAAAACTGTAGCACAAAGCACACAAGGCTGTCCAGACTTTTCTCGTTTTAGAAATATTCGTCTAGAGGCCAACCTACACAGTATGGATCCTGTTGACAGCCTCGTTAACTCATTCTGTATCTGCTTCTCCTGTGTCTGAACTGCTCCTAACCCCAAATCTCTTTCTATATTTGTCTGGCTAGAATTAAAGCTCTGTTGCAAAATCTTACTTTTATTGTTAGTATATTTCATCTTGTTAGGTGCAGTCTATCCCTTTACCTTCTCAAGTTCTTTTTGTATCCCAATTCTGCCACCCACCATGTTTTCCATCCCACCTACATAGGTCATAGGCATCTGAAAACTTAATAAACTCACCTACCATGCTTTCACTCAAGTTTTTGGTCAAACTGGGGGATAAATTAGGCATGCCGCAGCAGCCTGTCACAAATTCCATAGCCAGCACCCTTTGTTATAAATTTTTAACAATTTTCAAATTGTACTTACCTGTCTATGAGGACTTCACAAGACACCTAGTCAAATGCAAAAACACCAGGTCTATAACACCTAAAAGTCCCAATCCTTACTAACAACAACAGAAAAAGGAAGTGACATTGTTTGAAAATATATAATGTAGGATAAATGGAGAAGTTCTCATGCTTTTCCACCCTCCCGCCACTGGTGTAATGATGGATACCTGAGGGCCTGCACACATGCCTAAGTGGGCATGCACAAGTGAGTGCACCTGGGTTAAGACACTGGGCATATAAGGGTGGCATCATGAGACCCCCAACAGAAGACAGGAGGAGAGAGACAGAGAGAAGAGAGCCCAGAGAGTGAAGATGTTGCAGGGAATAGGAGGCCTGCCAGCCTCCTGGCCCTCCAACTCCCTGCCTGCTGTGTACCTGGTCGCCTCTGATGTAATTATCAATAAAAGCCTGAAAAGGCCACCGAGGGTTCCAGAATTCCTCCTTGACCCATCTGCTCGGAATCATCAAGAACTTGCTCTGTACCCCTTGCTGGCACCACAATAACTATCAGTATTGATCTTTTAAATGTTTATAAAGTCGTTTTGCTAATCTGTTGTGAGTGATACATGGTAGGTATTTTTATTCAATTCACTTTCTAAAAAAGAATAAAGATGGAGAGCATTTGTGTGTGCAATCGCCTAAGCTTCATGCCCATATCCATAGTGAGTTCAGAATTACCTGGGTAGGTTTTAGGATTGATGAGACTGGTCTACTGTATTGCCTTTCTTGGAGTCTTATTAAAAGGTATATGACTTGCTATAATAAGTTAATATCCTACTGTATAATTATTACCATAAGTCTTAATGAAACTGAAGTTTCCCCTATTCAACCAAGCAAAATTCCAGATGGGAATGGAACATACACCAAGAACAGAAAGAAAGAATCAAGATGCACAGATTTTCTGTGCATAATGGTTGGGTAGGAGGGGTGATTTTCTGTTATAGCATTGTGTGTTGCTTGAATTCCCATTAAGTTCCAGCTTCCAAGAAGAAACATTATAGACTCTCAGTAACCATGGGCTTGAGTCATTCACTAAAATTGTCTCTTTTACTTTAAACTGGATTCCCTACAGATGTCTAAGAGTTTTGTTTTGCAATCTTGGAGAAGTTTTCTGTGAAGAGATTAGAAGGAAAAAAACAACAACAAGATAATAGAAGAATAATCAACTCAAACCAAACTCCCACAGAACTTGATTGAGAACAATGGACTATGCAGCCCTATGAGGAAGCAAAACCAGCAAAGACTGGACAGACTTTGAGTGGAGACACCCAGTCCAGGTGATGGACAGCAGCAAAGAGTGAGGAAAGACTACTTCTCTTATTTGACTTGAGGTAGCCAAGGGGGTCATCTGTACGGTTTTCAAGGAAGGTAGTCATATCTATGACGTGCAGTGACACAGAGGCCTCTTGTTCTAACAGATTGGAGTCTTAGAATGAAACTTGAACCTCATCTTGGATTTAATAGTTGGTTCTCTTTCTCACTGGTAATGCCACTGAGGTCACGTTTACTCTGCTAGTCTATGAAAACACTTTATTGCACTTATTCTAAACATACTAATGTTGTGAGCACCGACCCACAGCATGAGTGTTTCAACTGTGAAACGGCACACATCTTTCCTACCAAGAGTCAACTCTCTAATTAGATTGTGGGTGTGTCTACTTTCTCTTTTTTTGTAGTTAGTTTTTTTTCCCCTTAAAGGTCTAGTTAGTCTTTAGAAAAATAATTTTTAATTCATAATTGGTGATAAACATTTTTCATTATTCTTTAATCTTAAATCTTAATCCAAAAATTCATTTCTCATTCTTTGGCTTGATCTATAGAGCTAAGAATCTCACTTTGTTTTTTCTTGGAAATTCCAAATTTTAGTCATATTAGCAAACATTGATTGTATGTCTAAGTTATTCAGCCATTGCCTGGCTCCATAGATTCCAGAAATGTCTCTTATGGTTTTGTCGACGGTATTCCCTTGTATAGAATGGTGTCCTCTATTTCTCAGCTTAGTACTTACCCATCTATACTTTTTTACTTACTAGAGTAGTGGGGAGATTGCAAAATAAATTTGGCAGAATACCTCACCAACTGGCATCCAATGGGAAGCAAGAGATGGAAGGCTGGAAAAAAGAAGCAATCTTTTTCATAGCTTCTGCTGGCATCTGCAGCCATAGCAGCAATGGTAGTGATAACAAGAAAGATAGTAGCAGTTGAAGGAAGCCCAGAACAGCAGAGGTGGCTGGGAGTGTTGGCGCAAGGTGGTGCTCAGGAAGCAAGAGTTCCAGAAGAAGCACCTCAGCACTGGTTTGTGCCCTCGAGGTAAAGTCATTCTCCCTTCTGTCCTCCAGCTCTAGTGGATTCCCTTCTGTCTCCAGTGATAGGTTAGTGTGACCGCTGGTCTTTAGATAAACCAGTCCTTCTTGTTTTGCTCCCCTCACCCATTCCAGTACTTTTGTCATCGATTCCATACATTGTATTTCCTCTCTGTCATGCACCTAGATCTATTTCTGTTTTCCTAATTGGGAAGGAATTAATGAATGTCATCATAAGTCAGGGATTTCCCACATTTCTTTAAGTCTTAAGTTTTCTTGCAGGGTCTCTTGCTTCATGCTGTAGTGGTGGTAGAAATTCAGTCTGCTGACAAGCTGATATCCAGACAACACCATGTTTATGAAGCACAGAGCTGGGTAAATTACCCTGCATTCCTTTCCCTGCTTCTGGACAATATCCAACTGTGTGGATTAATCTTTTTCTTCAACATTTTGTGTCTAGGCAAGTTTCAACTTCTAAGCCTACTATATTAGTGTTATATGCAGACATGGGGAGGGACGTGTATGGATCACTGTGCCTGTGACGGCAGCAGATCCCTAGGTGGCATTTCATCATATTCTGGGAAAACATTCAAGGAAGATTCACCTGACATTGTCAGCTCTGCAGACAACTGTTCTTTATCTCTCAGTAGAGAATCACCAAGCTCTCAGAACCAGTGCAAGGTTTTGTGGTAGTCGCTAGCATTTATAGAATCTTGTTTGTGCTACATTTATTCCCTAGATGGCCTGTGTTTGAATTAGAGAATAAAACAAACATTTTGTGTCTATTGAGTTGTCCTTTCTTTCTTCTTTAAGCCACATAGTTCATCAATCTTATCTCCCTATTTTTATCTTCTTCTGAGTCTCCTAAGAATCTGTGGTTTTCTTTTGCTGTTTCTTCTTCCATTTCTCTTGAAATACTTCATCTTTCAGATAAGCTAACATTCAGAAGGAGGATTCTCAAGAAAAAAAGGAAATCTGTAGTGCTAAACTAGCACAGAGGAAGGGCTAAGTTTATTTTCAGGAGTCAGAGGTCTGAATCTTGTTGTCATGGGCTCATTATCGTCTTATGTAACCTCTACCCAAGATCAAAACTAGAGTATCTTACGCCTTGAAAAATTAGGAAAAAAAGGAACATTATCTTGACCTATGATCAATTCCATAGGTGACTACAAGCAAATTCATGCCCATATCTGTATATTAAGACTACTCCTTTGTCAAAAACAAAAGAACAATTCCTTTGTCATTCTGAGCAAATAGGGATGGGGGTTGCTGACTCCAAATCTGGGAAATATTCATGATATAGTGGGATTCCTTGACCATTAATATCCAGCCATTCTGTCTCCATGCATGTCTCTCCCTCATCCTGCATATCATGTAGATATGGTACAGATAATGGACCATAGATACAAATTTGGGAGGAAAAGAAAAAGATTAATTTGTGTATTTGAATGTTGTCCAAATTCAGGGTAGGGCATGCAGCCAAGTTTCCCCAGCTCTGTGTTTCATCACATGGTGTTGCTTGGTTATCAGCATATCAACAGACTGAATTTCCACCAGCACCATTGCTGGAAGAAAGAGAACTGGCAAGAACACTATATTGAATGTGAATACCAGCTTTTCAAATAGAGGAGACTACAATACAGGGTAAGTTCCTTTTTAGTAAATCTGTCTTTTAGTTGCAGATATAAGTTACTTTGCAGACTTTTTTTTCCTCCCTGGATTCCCCAAGCATTTTAATCAAACTTTATCAGGTATAGACCACTTGAATAGGTAAGATGGATTTCCTCAGCAATAGCCCAAGAAAAGCACACATAGGAATTGTTGCCATAAAAAAAGATCATCAGTCATTTCTTTATGCTATTTGAGGAGGGAAGAAATCTTTTCAGTTTTGAAGAATATTTATGCTCTGCTCCACAGATCTAGAAAATGGGAGGAGGGGTATTGAGTTGATATGAGTACAGCAGTACTCATATCACACCAGTACTGGCTGGTGTGGTTTCTGGAGTGCACATTGAAGACAAATGGTATTAAATAAAATACAGTTTAATGTATACATTTATATAGTGGAAACAGGATACAGAGATGTTGACTGATGTTTTCCTAATAAATTTCTCTTTTGGAAGTTCTGAATCTTAGCTCTGTGAACTCAGAACAAGAGTCTTCTCATGTTAAGGTACTTCTGAAGCATATGTACTTTGTGTGTGTGTGTGTGTGTGCACGCACATGCGCAAAACATACAACAGAGCAGAGAGAGAAGGAACTGGCAAAAAGTGAGAACCTATATTCATGATCTCAGTTAAGCAAATGACCAATATTGACTAAAACGAAGGAGTGGAGGATGAAATGCTTCTGTGCCTTTACCCCCCTTTTTTTCCCCAATTTGCCTTTTTTCCTTGTTTATCCACAATTTGCATTTTTACCTTGACTGTTCACTTTTTTATTATTATTTGAACTTCAGATTCTAAAGCCTGGATCACATGAAAAAAGGCTTGCTCGTAGCAGGGATGCCTACTCCTCCATTTTGTCCAGCAAGTGCAAGAAACAGGGCTAAGTTCAATACTTTAAGAGTACAACGCTGTATAATTGCAACTTTAAATGTGTTAAAAAAAAAAAAAAAGAGAATGGTGTAAGGTCTACTATACTGCCACCAAAAATGACATTTCCAAAAGATATTTAATACCTTGGAAAAGTGCACAACAGAAATAGTATGATCTCCCTTTTCTAAAATCACATACAATGCCCACAGGAGGTGGGGTGGGGACTGGGAAATAAAAGGAAACTAATAAATGTCAGTAGTAGTTATGCACAGTAAAATTGCCCAAACTTGTTCAACAGAATGAATTTTATTCTATGTTTGTTGTTCCTTGGAAGTATAGGATCAAGAATGGGAGAAAAACAGAAAAGAAAACAAAAGCATTGGAATGCTCCCCGGATTCCTCCTATTCGAGTCCCTCCCTCTGCCTCAAACACTTCCTTACTGAAGGTACAGCACATCATTCATAGACGAAGACACTTTTCTCTATATTTATTTTTTTAAACATTTTACTTATTTATGCATACAAGAACTGGGATACAGGCCAGAGGTGGGGGGTGAGAGGATTCATCAGACACAAAGCAGGGAGCAGAACAGGCAGATCTACTGAAATACACTGCTGAGGGGAGCAGCAGACAAGACAGGAGAGGTTTACTGTGCCCCGTGGGTCACCTTGCTGGCCAGGGATGGAACTCACACTACAGTGCCTGCGGAAGCTCCACAGTGCAGTGCTCAACCCCTTGTGCCCCGAGGGAGGCCCTTTTCTCTCCTTCAAGGCTCAGAAACTGTTTCTAGTATCTTTGTTTACCCAGTATTAGGGAGACCAATAGTTTCAACATAGAAACTACACAGAACATAGAAACACGTTCAAGGCATTTGTAAGTGAATGAGTGAGCCAGTGAGCAAGCCCAGACCATCTCATCCTACCCCTGACCCACGCAGGGGCTTGGTCTATGGTTGTCTCTTCTTTGCTGACCCACTGCAGTGATGCCGAACTCACTGACTGACACACTGTGGCTCTCTGCCAGAGGCCTGTGTTAATTCTTTCTGGCAAAACCAGTTAACACCATCTCATAAATATGCTGAATAAATTTCACTTCTCTTTCTTCCCCACACAACAAACAACAGGCTAAGAATATTAGTCATGCTACCTGTTACTTCTCATTTAGGAAGGTGAGAGCTTGACTAAGGAAAAGAAGTACACATTTTTCTTTGTAAAATAGAACCATTTTTTTTTTGTATTTTATTTTAGATAGTGCAAACTCCTAAACTCCTATTGCACTTTAGCACTTTGCTTTTGAAGTTAGCTTGTGATTTTCATATTATATTGTTCTCAATCTTTTGAAAAGACTTAATTAGAAATCCAGTTTCTTTTTCAGATGTATCTTTTTAAATATCCAATTCAGAAATTGTAAAGTTGAAATGTCTTAAACTGAAGTGTTTAGTTTTGCTACTTTCACTCTGGATATATTCTTGATCTCAAGTTTAAGGTTTCTAGATACAAAAAAAAATAATCCAATTCAAATTTCAATTCCTCAAAGTTTCTAACAGAAGTCTCTGTACTCATTGGTGTAATTATCATAAATTTAGTTTTTGTTATGTGGTTATAAAGTTCTGATTTTGAATTTTTTAACTTTGGTGAACTTATTTCACTTTGATTTTTTTAGAATATCGATGCCACTATCTCAGTTTCCCCATCTCCGTATAATAGCCACTTAAGATATATTAAGTATATAATGGCAGTTATCACCCAGGCCCTTCTTGTTCCTCCATAACATAGGTTGCAGGGAGGCTTCTAAATGGTCTCCCTATAATGGTCTGTGTTCTCATAAGCCCATTTTCCACAGCAGAGCCAGATGAGCTTTCTTAAATGGAAAACTGGTCAGTTAAGTGATGAGCCTTTGGGTTCTGTAATTTTCATTTTAAGGGACCGGGAATCCATCTTCCACACTATAGGATGTCCAGCAGCCTCCCTGGCCTCTCTGTGGAAGGCAAATAGCTTTCCTCCTCCTTCCCATCGTTTGCAACAAACATTTCTCCTGACATTGGCAAATGTCCTTTGAGGGTCAAAATCACTCCTGTTGAGAATCACTGCCTTAAAAAAAGACCTTCAATGACTCCTTCTATAAAATGTAATCTTTAAATTCTTGCCATATCATAAAAAGCTTCCATGATGTTCTTCTGCCAAATTTATATCCTTATCCAGCTCAGCCTCTATGTTCTGGTGGGAGCTTTTTAAAAGTCTGGTTTCCAGTATATCCAGATATTGGTACCAGTAAGAAAGTTTGTATCACTTTCTTCCTTTAATTAGCTATTTTTTTTTCTAATCCAGTGGCTCTCAAATTTAGTGTGCATGTATCAAAACCACCCAGAAGGCTTATTAAAACCCAGACCACTGGGTCCCACTGCCCAGAATTTCTGATTATATAGATTTGGGGTGGGGCAAGAATTTTGTATTTCTTTTAAGTTTTTTTTTCTTTTTTTTCTTTTTAAGTATCATTGGTTTACATCCTTGTTAGTGTTTTGGAGTTATAGAACTACCCCCTCCCCCCCACACATCTAAGGTGTGGTCCCATGTACCAGCAAAGCACCCAAAATCCTCCACCAGTCTATTGTGGTTTCTCCCCACCCTATTCTCACCCCTCCCCTTATTAGGAATTTGAGTTTCTAACAAGTTCCCTGGTGCCAATAATAAATACCTTTCAAGAGCAGTATTCTAGTCCCTTCAGGGACTTCCTCCTGGCATTTCAGATTTGGATACGTTGATCATCAGCTTTAGCAAGCCTGTCTTGACTGCTGCACGGTGTCCAGCATAGTGCTACATCACCCATCTACTCATCTCTCTGTCTCCCCTGCTAACTGAGAACTGTCAGTGGCAAGTTCTCTTTTACCCACTCAGAAGCTTGGCAGACTTTAGGCGCTGTATAGATTTTCACAGCCCACATTTCTGAAGAAGGATTATAATAGATCAATAAAATTATAAGCTACTGGAAATCCTTGGAATACTTCAGCCCAATACTTTGACTAGTTACCAAGAATCTTTATATGTACCCACTGTGTAAGCACACAGGTCAGCAGGGATAAGGGAGGGGGGAAAGGAGAGGAAGCATCCCTCCAGCCCCTAGAATCCTACAAACTCATCAAAATCCCCCGCTGTACTGTGACAGGACCTCACCCCAGGGCAGCAGCGCTACTTCTACAGCATCATGAGGATTTACAACACCAGGCCCCAGTGGGAGGCCCTGCAGGCCCGCTATGTCCACACCCTTCAGCACCAGCAGCAACTTGGTGAGTCGTAACTACCTGACCTTAACCAGGATCTCAGGAAGACACTCGTGAGCTGCAGCTGGAAGTCAAGTTTCCAGATAAATAGTTCAAGCAGAATGGCCCCTGTCAGGATGCTGTTTATCTACCTGGTTGGCAGACCAAGTTTGAAAATAATTATCTCTGACAATAGAAAGTGAGGTTTTGTGGGTATATTCTTTAAAGAAATCAGATTGTTAAAAAAAAATGTTAACAGCGCTCTCTGAGCTGTACAGGAAACTTGACCTAGTAGAAGTGGCAATGGTTTAGGCAGATGATCTAGGCTCAAGTCAGCTCAGTCCCTTGTGGTTGTATAAACTCAGAGGCTTGATTTACTCGCAACAATAATCGTTATATTTATGGAGTGTTTACCATGTTCCAGACAGTGTGCTAGGAGCTTTATATATAATAGCTTGTTTTCTTCCTACTTTACAGTTGTGGGAAAGTACAGCTTAGACAGGTGAGATAACTGGATAAAATTATATAGGTGGTAAATGCCAGCTGGGGCTATCAAGCTCCAAAGATTGTGCAGATTCCTCTGATATTTCTCTTCTCCTACCAACTTCATGGGATTTTTAAGTACAAATGTAATAATGGGTATAAAAACCCTCATGACGTGTAAGCAGTAGCTTACTGAAGATGTAATTATGATTAAATTCCTTTTCTTCTAGGAAATGCTTTCAGTCTCCAGCTCCCCTCTCACTTGTCCTGACTCTGAGTGGTAGAGCTCTTTCTTTCTTTCTTTTTCTTTTTTGGTAAACCATTCACTTGGCATTAGCCAAGGGAGACTTGGTTCTAGCAGATGGTTTAATAAGAACAAGAATAGTGATAGTTGTCTTTCAGTAGGACCTCCTATGTACCAGGCAGTGTTGTAAGCACTATGCATATCTGTCTTATTTAATAAATTCAAACACCTCTACAGATACTTTTATATATTTATTATTTTAATTTTATATATATTTTACATTATTTTTCATTTTTGTGCAGTGTGTATTCCTCATCCCCATGAAATTCCCATCACCAATTCACCCTTGCACCATCACCATAGTCCCTTGTGCTATTCACACCCATTTTGTTCCTACAGGTGCCTTTGAACTCACATTTTATAGAAGAGAACTTGAGACATGGATCAGTTAAATGACTTGAGCAGGTTGTGCAAATAGTAAATAGTGAGGCTGGGATTCTGTCTGGCGTCCATGATTGTCTGAAGAGTTGAGCTGCCTCATCTAGAAGCTTCATTGATAGCGTAAAATTGCTTAGAGAACAAAGAAACCAAAAACAAAGATATTCACTATTTAGTGGACATAAAATCCGCATTAAAGAAATATATGTATTAAATGTGGCCCATGTCAGAATATCCTGTAGTAGGTGTTCTGCAGACTGTATTTTCAAAGCACTGCAATAGAATATGTTTCTGCTTTGAAGAAAGCTTTGAAAATGAAGATAAGCAATTCTTACACAGATTACCCATGGCCCAAGTCCCTCACCAAGTAATTTGTCATGTTAATCATTGACTATATATTTATAAACTTATTAGTGATAAATGCAAAAGAAGAAAATATTCCTTCTATTTTTAAAGATCATACAATCTAGGTGTGCTGAACACAATTGCTTCTACCCTCCCCTCGTCAGTATGTTACTATTTGCACTGTTGTCTCCTTACTGGTTTTACACAACTGTTGACTTTGCAGTTTCTCTCATTTCTCTCCTCCAGGCTATATTACTCAACAGGAAGTCTTGGCACATGCTGCTGTGCTTAGAAAGTCAACCAAGAGAGCCTCAGCCAAGGTAGCGCCTCAGAGATCCATCCCCAGAAGACTTCTGCCATGACAAGAACCTGGCCGGCTGCTCTACCCATGTCTATCACTCAGGGCTCACTCAGACTGCAGGGCTCTGTTCTCTCAGCAAGTGAGGTTTTGCAATGCTCTGAATAGGCAGTTTGCCCTTCTCTGCTAGCATTTAGTGGGGACTTAGTGCATATTTGTTAAATGATAATGAATAATACAAACCCCATGCTCCAAGAAATAATTTCCCCCGTTCACATAAATCTTACTAGCAAGAACCAGTTGAAGGTTTAAGAGCAATGGAACTAACAATAAATAAGACTTTCACTGAACATATAATTTGTGGGGTAAAATGTCTTTGAAACTTTCCTAGTAAAAGCTTCTTTCAAATTAGAGTCACCAATGAAAGAAAAAGGCATCAGAGGCTGCCAAGTGTCACGGCGTGACCATTCCCTGCAGCCCATCCACCACACATATTGAAAATACACAAACCAAGGCAGAGTTAACACCGAGTGTGCCATGCTTCCAGAGCCGTGCCATCTCAGCAGCAACTAGACAGTGAATCTCCATGTCCTTCCTCCTCTTCCTCATTATGTAGCACCATTCAAATTGGCCCCAAGTCTTCTGGCTCTTGCCTGATTCAGTCCCTTCATATCATCTTAAAACCTGGATTTATCAACCTGCCACAGCTGGGTTCTTTCTAAATAGTTGTAATTGACCTTGACATAGGTAACAGGTGTACTTGCAACAGGACAATAAATTGTCCCAAGAACTGATCTGAAGCTTACATTGCTATGACCTTAGTGATTTAAATAAACACACAACTATACAAATGAGCAAACGATAAGATGACACTAGTTAGGTCATCATGTAAATGGTATAGTACTTCATTAGTTATATTTAATGGTTCTTTTCATCACCAGTGATTTTTTTTGGGTGTTAAAAAATCAATATTCACAAAGTCAAAATAAAAATTGCATTTTCATTTATTTTCAAAATGTTCTTCTCCATTGTCTCATTCAAATCAGCCAATAACTTTGTCATGCTCTTAAAGAAGTGAGCTGAAAAGGAATATAAAGTTGTTTAACAGTGGGCACGCTGACATTGCCAGGAAAGGAAGATGCTACAGTATTACCAGAAACAAACAAACAAAAAAATCACTCATTAATGATGACACTTTTCTCTCTCTGCAAACATTTACATAAAAATAGTAAATATGTCAGGAGATTTGCAAAATTCCTAGTACTGGTTCTGATAGCCTACCTGACTATTCCTTGGGAGGAACAAGGGGCATGGCTAGCTCACTCTTCAAACAGGAAAAGCCAGCCTGACCTTGCTGGATTCATTTGCCTGTTCATAAAGAAACTTTATGACCTCTGTAAATCCTGGCCCTGACGCCTATACTCTGTGTAGCTTTATAGTTCTACAAATTTTAGGTAGACTTAAAATAAAAAACACAAAAATAGAAGGGAATGATAGGGTAGCCCTCTTAGGAAACTGAGGTTTGATTATACCTCATTGGGCCCAAGCAAACCTTCCCATTGTTTCCACAATGGGAATTTGATCCCTTTCCATTTCTTGCATGCACTTTTAATATCACCTTTTTTTTTTTTAGAGAGGCATAGATATTTGCTGTTAAGTCTTTGCTAGTGGTGCAGAATATTAAGGAGGCTGTTTAATATGATTCTGAGACACATCAAGAACCCAGAAGCACTTTGTATCCAATAGAGGTTTTGAAGAGTTCATTGGAAGATGAATGTCACAGGCCCATAAGAAGGACAAATGGAAAGATCTAACAAGGTCCCACTTCTCAGCTCTTGCTTCTAAAAATATAATGCCCTTGAGACCCACACCTGAAGTTTATGAGGAACACAAGGAAAATAATCAACAGAAGACAACTTGTAACTTAGGGAGTTTTCTCCTCTAACCTGATGGAGATTATGTTGATTGCCCTCATAATTTCGATAGACATCATCAGAATTTAGAAGTCCTCAATATCAGTCACAATTTACCTGAAATTACTAGTATCTTACTAGTAACACTAGTCTGTGGTAGGTGATTGTAGGGTAAATGGAAAAGTTCTCAGGCTTTTCCGCCCTCCTGCCTTTGGTGTGATGATGGACACCCGGGTCCTGCATGCATGCGTAAGTGGGCATGCGCAAGTGAGTGCACCTGGGCTGAGACATGGGCCTACAAGGGCGGGTCATGAGGTGCCAACAGAGAGAAGGGAGAAGACGAGAGAGAAAAAGAGAGAGAGAGAGCCCAAAGAGTGAGGCTGTGTCGGGGGTTATGAGGCCTGCCAGCCTCCTGGCTCCCGACCACCCTGTCTGCTGTGTACCTGGTTGTCTTTGATGTAAATATCAATAAAAGCTTGATAAAAGCCACCGACAGCTCCAGGACTTTTGCCTTGACCCGTCTGCTCAGAATCATTGAGAATTTGCTCCGTGCCCTTCCTGGCACTACAGTGATCAATAATACAAGTTGAAAACTAAAATGTTCAAAGAATGCAAATCAGACTGGCTTCTGACTTCGATGATGTTATTTTAGGATCTCAGGTAGCAACAGCTACTAATGAGGAGAGGAGTAGCAGTAGCTTATCAAAAAATAATGAGTGGGAAAAATCTATCTTAGGTGCAGGCAGTAAGAGTGCATCCTTTGTAAAGAATTTACAAAGAATAGTGCAGCTGACTAATGTCCTATTTTGTACTATCACCATGAGACAGCCAGCCTAAACAATATTAGTGAAAATATTCTTCCCCAAAAAGTATTGTTATTTTAACTAAATAATTGCTGAGTTACAATTTTATATATATATATATATGCTTCTAAATAGTACTTTTTATTACTCTTCCCCCAATAATTAGTTTATTTGGCAAGGAAAGTGTAGGGTTAATGAAATTGCTCAGGCTTTTATGCCATTAACCTCAGTAGTAAGCACTTGATGCAGAGTTGCTTGGGAGTTTGGGCTTGGGGTTTGCATGCCTGATGGTGGGCACCTGGAGTCTGGTATGGGCATGTATAAGTGGGCACAGCTGAGCCTGGAGGCCGAGGCTATAGGGATGACTGCAGCAGAACAGATGGGAGAGGAATTGCCCAGGAGAGAATGCCAGAAAGAGCCCAAAGAGGAAGAGTAAACATTCACTGGAGTGGGGGTGGGGTGGGGGGGCTGGCAGGCCTCCCTTCCCTTTCAGGCTGCAGGTCTGCCCCACAAGAATTGGTGTGAAAGAGCATGAACGCCTGAAAAAGCCACTGAGGGCTTCAGGACTCTCCTTTACTCGTCTGCTCGAATTGATAGAGAATCTGCCCTGTGCTTGCTGGCACTACACAGCTATTAGGGAAAAAGATGAAATCTTGCTATTTGTGACATGGACAGAACAAAGGGAGACTGAGTTTATTAGAGGGGCATCACAGAGATCTGAGGGCAGCAGCATGCAGGGTTGTGCAGTGGAAAGTGCCAGAGAGAGTAAAGATTTGCTGAGGCTAGGAAGCCTTCCAGCCTCCTGGCCCCCTGGCCTCCCTGCACCTGGTTACCTCACTACAAATGGAAATATCATCAAAAGCCTGAAAAAGCCACTGAGGGCCTTGGACTCTCCTTTAACCATCTGCCTGAATTGACAGACAACCTGCTGCCGACTGCTGCACTACGCTGGCGTAGAATGGCAGGATGATTCCATGCAGATGGATATGGAGCCTTCTGGAAACCTCAGGAGAGACTGAGGGGTGGCAGGCCGTGAGCAGGTAGTGCCCAGTGGCCGTCCACCTCTCTGTGTGGGCACCTTCCCAGAAGTGGCCTGAGGTGGATGAGTCCCTGGTGCAGGTGGAGAGGACTCTGCACACAGTGGGGAGACACTGGACAGACACGGTGCCTGCTCAGGGGTGGTGGTGGGGGATGAGTGCTCCCTCACAGCTCTGCAAATGGAGTCCAGGACAACACTGGAGGCGCCGTGCAGCAGATGAGGTGCCAAAGTTGAGCTGATGCTAGGAGAGCTAAAGACGCAGCAAGGGCACAGTAGGTAAACAAAGTCTAGGAGAAGATGGAAGAGACCTCGAGTGGAAGAAAAGGCGGCCTGTGAGGACCAACCCATGACCCCAGAGACAGCAGAGTCGTCGGGGATGAGAGCTCGCCCAGTGCTGACGTAAGGGGAAAACTGATGGATTTAGACTGACAATTCCTCCAGAAGGCAGGAGAACTTTGGTTGATGTTATGTCTATGGGACCTGCGGGTGCATGGTATCATTTGTACACCCCGGGAAAGGAGAATCAAGGGTGGGACTCGGTGGCCTAAAGCAGCCTTGTAGGAAGTTCTCTTTAGCCAGGCAGAGGAGATATAACAAAAAAGCCAACTGAGACAGGCAACAGCTGGTGCCAAAGTTGGGAAGCTCTGAGCGGTTAAGCAGCCGGAGGATGTTAAAGAAGGCCGGTGAGTCTCTTAAAATAATCTGCGTGATGTCCTGTTCACTGCCTGAATGAGAATGAGGTGCTGAGGAACCCATCCTCGAGGGACAAGCAGGTAACATGAGCCCAGAGGGTCCAGGGAGCCCCCCTGGTTGTCTCACTACAAATGGTACAGGAAGATCATTAAAAACCTGAAAAAGCCACTGAGGGCTCCAGGGCTCTCCTTTTCCAGCTCTGCCCTGCTCCCTCTGGCACCACAGAAGTAATTCAGTGAACTCTCTACCCACATAGTATCAGATCGCATCCCAGCCACTGTGGCCTACATATTCTTGCATTTAAACAATAGATTCAATATAAACAATAGTTACACTACTACTTCATGTAAAGACATGAAATAGAAGTTATATTACTTCTTTATTCTATATGTTTTTTTTTCTCTTTTAAGCAGTCTTATCAAGCTACATTTTATGCACAATAAGTGCTTTCAAAGTTCAATGAGTCCTTTATAATTTTCAAAAATGCTCCAAGTAACATTTTGACGTATAAATAAAAGTGGAGTTACTTCTTCACAAAAAAGATAACTTCTCTTTCCAGTCACATGTCATTCCTCTAATTCCAAATTCAGGATCTCTGATTGATCAGATTCAGATGGGGTGTCTCAGAATCCTATAACACTGATACAAAACACAATGTGATGTAGATAATTTCCTATTTAGAAATGGAGGAAAAGGCACCGGGAATGATGATTACCGGTTCAAAATTTATATCATATAAAAATAAAAAAAAATTTCCACTCTTGAAAAAAAAAGTTCAATGAGTTGACAAATGCATAAGTTGTCTAACCACCACCACACTCTTAATATTGAGGGTTTCGTTTACCCCCCCCCCGATGTCCTTGTATCCATTCATAGACAATCTCCTCCCAAGTATGACCCATGTTAATCACTGATCTGATTTCTGCCACTGTAGTGTTGTCTTTTCTAGAGTTTTACATAATTGAAGCAGCCAGAATTTGTGTCTAGATTCTCTTATCATGATGCTTTTGAGGGTGATTGTGTTCTATGTATTAGTTGCTTGTTCCTTTTTATTACTAAGTAGCATCCCATTGTATGGATATGCCCCAATGTGCTTATCCATTCACTAGTTGATGGACATTTGGATTGTTTCTAGCTTTGGACAATTACAAATAAAGCATTTTTATATGTGCCATAAATATTTTAATGTTAGTCTTGTGTGACTATTTGTCTTGGATAGACCCAGGAGTACATTTATTGGGTCCTATGGTAGATTTCGGTTTCATTTAATGATACTGTGATGTTTTCCAAGTTGGCCCCACCATTTTCCATTTCCACAAACAATGAATAAATGTGAGTTACTCCGCATCATTGCAGTTTCAGATATTTTAATTTTTATATTCTAGCAACAGTGACTTGGATAGGGAAGAGAACTTGGATGCGAGGAAGATAGTGTCACTCTTAATTATAGTTACCTTGTTACTGGGAAAAATGGCAAATTTCAGAAAGAGTAGTCATTAAAGACATAGGAGAGGTGATGGTAATAATTTTGGAGATTTAATAAAAGAAATTTCAAAATTTAGAGATCAGTGCCAATAAAGGTACTCTATAGTTTGTTTTTAGGAGGCAGGTTTTGGAGGAGGTAAGAAAGAAAGAATATCAACCCCTGCAGAAAGGCGCATCTCTGAACAAAACTGTGATACGGATTTTTGTGTCCTCAGCAACTCCTCACTTATCCTCATCTATATTGTCTCCTGGGTCAGCCACCATCACCACCACTAAAATCTTTATGCACTGTATGCTATTGCTGCATTAAAAATATTCCTAAAATTAAATATTTAAAACAATATTTACTCTGATTGCTTCTATGGTCAGGAATATAGAAATGACTTAGTTGGGGTTTCTGGCTCAGGGTTTTTAAGATGGACACTACATTTAAAATTTGAACAAATTAATGTTTAATTTTAAAAGTGTTTGGGGTATTAATTTCGAAGTTTGGAGAGGTGTTGTGACCGCAAACATGCCAGAGGAACTTGTTTCTTTCAATTGTCCTAGGGCGAAATTATTTCATGGTATGTTTCATTTAAAGTTGCAGTTTTTAAAAACCTATCAAGGACTTAAGTGAAGACTTACTGGAACAAATGGTTCTTCTTATGCTAGTCAGTCATTTATATAAATATGTTTTCAGTAAGTGGGAGTTAGTAGGGATAATATTAACTATTTTGTTCATAAGCAATTAAGTGTAGCTTAAGTACAGAGAGTATTTATCACACATAATAGGAAATAGTGTAGGAAGGAACTAGAGCTTGGTCATAGAGAAAGTTGAATAAACTAATAGGCCTTTGAGAATCACTAGAGGTGATTTTAGTAGGAGTTTGGGCTGAAGATATGGTAAGAGAGCCAATTTCCAGTACTGACCATAATGAGCCAGACAAGAGGACAGAATCCAGGAAATAAGGACTCTCCCAATATTCCAAGAATAGAAATGACAAGACCTGAACTCTAGAATGAAGTGCCAGTAACATAAACAGAAGACTTGTTGACAGGAGACTCACTGGCTCGAACTGGGTGTTGAAGAGATCGAGACAGACCTGAGCGAAAGAGCACCGAGCCACTGGCCCTCAGAAGAGCTGATTTGGGGAGCAATGAAATATTATCTAGTTTTGGACAAGTTGCATTTGAGGTGTCTACATTTTATGGCATTGGCATGGAGTGGAGAGCCAGGTCTTGGGAGTGTCGAGGAAGCAAGGGGAGAGGAACTCCCAGGGAAAGAGAGCAGAGAAGGGTGACAACAGAGGCACAGAGGCACAGATAGAACCTGGGAAGATGCAGGTCTACACAGCATGGAGAACATGCTTGAAAAGGATCATTCAGAGAGGCAGCAGGACCAGTCTCAAAAAGGTCAAGAGAAGAGGGAAACTGGGGTAAGGAAGAGCTGATGTCTGCATGAAAAGGAAGACTACAGTATGGCCATGTACACAATATACAAGAATAACATAGGTGGTGCCTGTAGCAGCTGTCAGTGACCTTAGAAAAGCAGTGTTGTTCAGGCAAGAGGGGGCAGCTGCAGTGGGAAGGGTGAAAGACTGGGGTGTTATGACAGTACAGGGACCTGCAGAGTGTCTAGAGTTTCAAGCACGGTCAGATATGCCCAGTCAGCATCCATTCATGCTGCTGTGGGTTTTCCATCCATTCATGCTGCTGTGGGTTTTCTATCCAGCCTTGCTAGGAATTCCAATTTGAGCTCCATCTTCTCCATTCACTTAGATAGAGTATTTCTTTTGCACCACAATGAAAGGCATTTTTATAAGCTGATACCAGCTGAATGTGTTAATGGAGTTTCATGATGAAATTCTATCAGGCAGAGCATATTGTTATTGCAATATATTTCATTACTCTATTAGTATATGTTATAAAATATGTATTTATGAACAATTACTACTACATTTGGCATATCTAAGCCATTGATATAGGAATTTGGAGCAACAGAGTCATTTTAAGTAAAGAAATTGAGTTGAGTAAAGGTGAAATTTAAGATTCTATAGCATGTGTGAAGTGAAATGATCCATTTTAAAGACTGGATATAAGAATACTACCATAGATACACTTCCATTAAAGACAAACCATTCCATTTATAACTGTTAAGAATACATTAAAATAGAAGAATTAAAGTCAGATTAAAATCTCTTAACAAAATGTCAACTGTTTCATCCTCAAAGAATAGCAGGAAGCTTTTTTTAAAGTCTTATTTTTTTTTTTTTGGCTAATGGTTTAAAACCATACTAATTTCAGTAAATGTAAGGGATGATTATAGTTAGCACTTTATAAATGAGGAAATGAATGATTTTAAACAGACTATACAAAATAAATCTGTTCACTGTACACATTATCAGAGTAACAAAGATGGGGCTGGGTGCGTGAGGTGCAGAACAGAGATACAGGGAAAACCATACACAGAGAAAAGATAAATCAATTAGAGCAGGGAGCATGCTGTTTATTGTGATAAGTCATATTAGCAGAATTCTTCTGAACAAATACTCCACTGAAGGAAAGAGAGGAAATGCAGAAATAAATCAAGGTTTCAATTGACTGTCTGTGCTTTTGGATACAGGAAGACAGTACCAAACATTCTAGCTGCATCGGTGCAACTGTAGACAGATGCTTTGGCAGGGAACTCTGTGTGCCCCCTTTTATAACATGCCCACCGCAGGTTGCAAAGAATATAAGAGGGAAGCAGGAAAATCGGTTTTGTTTAGAATGCCGTTCTAATTATCCTCACAAACTGCAAGAGGAATCATTTTCATCAAGCCAGTGTTGTTCCTTCTAGCTCGTTCACCAGACATATCTTGAGTGCCGGTGACAGGCTGCTGAAGGCACTGAAGACTTTGTTTGAAATGAAATGCCTCTGCTTCGGTTGTCTTTGCTTTTTCCTTGGCCTGACAGAGGACGGTGTTCGGGTCTGAGGTGACTACTCCACAGTTGGGGAATCCTGGGTGCAGAATGCAGCTCCACTCCTGTGCGTGCATGTGAGGCCACGCCCAGGACCCCTCTACCTGTGCAGCACTCAGTCCAGGAGGAGAACAAAGTGAAGAGACCTAACACGTTGCACAGGTACCCACCTAAAAAGACTTTTTCCTGACACAGGCTATTATGGCTGAATAGGCATGTTGGTTTTTGATCAGAATTAAGTATCATATGCTTTGCAAACATAACCTGGTCAGAAGTGTGAGTTTAACCTTTCCCCTCTTGTTTGTTTTCAGTTAAGGAATTTAGTGCAGTATTTGAAAGCGCAGCTGTAGAGTCTGATCCTCCAGGTTGAGTTCCAGATACATCACGAACAGCAGAGTGGCTGTAGGCGAAGGACCCACCTCTATGTCTCAGGGTTCTCATCTGTAAGTGGTGACAATGATAGTGCCTACTTAGCTTAATATTGTATGTGTATATTAATGTTAGTCAGCTAATTAATTTGGTTTAAAAGGTAAAAGAATTATGCTAACAGAACAAATCCTCAATATTTTTACCAAATTTTATCTTTACATTCATCACATTTCATTAAAAGATAAGTTTGATAAAATGAGTTCATTCAAGATAATGTTCCAGAAGAAAAAATAAGCTCGTAGGTAAACTTTCATCATCTCCTCTTTTTTGTTTTATTAGATTTACTTAATTTATTTGACATCACTTGTAGTCCCCAGAGAGTTCCCACCACCATTTCACCCGTGCACCATCACCTCTGTTCATCATCATCTCTTCTAAATCCAGTTAAATGTGCATGGAAGAACAAACATCTAACCCCAAAATTAAAATTAAAAAAATTTACATTCAGTACATATTTTAAAAATCCCATTATATTTTAGAAAATATATTACAGGGGTGACTGGAGAAGTGGCCAGAGGAGGAGGAGGAAGTGCCAAACTGCAAACGACCCAACTGCCCATCAATAATGGATAAGTAGTTGAGGTTTAATCAAACAGGAGTATTACATAGCAAAGAAAATAGATGAAGCAGAACACACAATATTATGATGAATTATAATGACATAAAGTTGAGTGAAAGAAACCAGACACAAAAGGATATATGAGATTACCTCATTTATGAAGGCACAGAACTCAGTACTTAGGATGCACTGTGACCACCAGAATAATTAAGCATCAGTGGCTCTCTGTCATCTGTCTCAGCCTATTCATAGTGATACTATTGTTTAGGAAGGGGTGAAACACTCATTTCCACTGTACTACTTGCATAGGCATTTCTCCAACTGGAACCTGAATACTCCTTGTGGTTCTTATGTTTGTAAGACACAGCTCAGCAAAAAAAAAAAATCACCAGAGTACTTTTAAAATTTGTTTCAATTGTATTATTTTTATTGAGCTAGTATTGGTATATAACACCAATGGTATATATATGTTATATATATATGATTCAGAGATATAGGTCCACACCTCTTCAGATGTACATTACCACTTCACACACCACCAAGCCACCCATAGTCCTCCACCATAGTCTACCTTCTACCTTCGCTCTCCTCCTCTGGTAACTTGATTTTATGGTCATATTTCTAGGGTTCATTTTTTATTTAGTTTATCTGTTCCTTTGTTTTGTTGCTCTATATTCCGAATATGAGTGAACTCATTTGGTATTTGCCTTTCACTTTCTGTCAGGGAACTTTAAAAAACAAGATTTATTATTCACCTGTCCTGGAGGGTATGTGACACTCTAAGTTGCAGGAAGATAGGGAGAGAGTATAGGCCTGGAGCTGTGCCTTAATTAAAATCTAGGTTGAGGAACTAGGGTTTTATGGGTTCACTCATTTTTGTTTTTACCTTTGCTCTTTTATTTTATCAAGGTAACAATTTACAACAATGCTGTATAAGCTCTCAGGTTACATTTTCTCACTATACCCATCACCCAACGTCTATTCATCATCTATGACTAAGGAATCAACCCCTTCTATCCATTCAACCTCCTTCCTCACTGGTAACTAACATTCTATTGTCAGAATCTAAAGGTTTGTTTTTGTTTCTTTATATTCCACAAATGAGTGAAATCTTACAGTATTTGTTTTTCATAATCCCCTCAAGTTCCATCTATGTTGTTCCAAATGGCAAGGTTTCATTTTTTATGGCTGAGTAGTATTCCATTGTTTGTATATACCACAACTTCTTAATTATTTCCTCTGTTGTTGGACTGTTTTCATATCTTGTTTATTGGGAATAGTGCTGCAGTAAACATAAGGATGCATTTTTTTCAGTTAGTGTTATATTCTTTGAGTAAATACCTAGAAGGAGGATTACTAGATCATAATGGTGTTTTCCATAGTGGCTGCATCAATTTATATTCCCAGTGACAATGGATGAGTGTTAGCGGTTCACTTATTTTTGGTGAATTTGAAGTGTCAGGTGGAGACTGTGGGCACAGGATGGCAAGAATAGATTCATTTAATTGGTGGTCAGTTATCTAGATTATCCATGATTTTCTAGCCATGTTTCTAAAAGAGGAATTCTAAGGGTGCAATGGCCTCTCCTCTCTTTTTATCTATTTGTATAACTGGCAATATGTTTATCTAATATGGATGTGGATTTAAAGTGGATGCTTTGGCAATCAAATACTTAAAGTCAGGGCCTCCCCTGATGGTGCAAGTGGTTAAGTCTCAGCACTATGAAGGTATAGGTAGACACTGCAGCACAAGTTCAATCCCCTGCCAGAGAAGCTAATCCACCTGGTGCAGCAGACCTCTCCTGTTTCACCCATTGCTCCCTTCAGCAGTATATTTCAGTCAGTCCTCCTGTTTTGCTCCCCATTCTGTCTCTGGTGAATTCTCTCACCAACCCCCACTCCTCTGACTTACATCACTGCTCTTGTATACAAACATAAATAAAACTTAAAAAAAATTAAAGTCAGGTACTTACATTACAATAAAAAAAGCATTAATATTAGGCTCTTACACTACACAATTACCATAGAATGAAGGAGCTGATGAGAGGGAGTTTTATGTGGATGTGTAGGGAATTTTTCTGAAATTCTGTGAATATCTTACTTTTGGGTTTGTGTGGTGCTTACTAGATGCTTGCTCACAATAATTTATAATACTATGTATTTATGTTTTGGTCATTTTCTCTTTCTGTCTCATAGTTTACAAAAAAACCTCTTTAAAATAATCCCACATTGGGCCTCCCTGGTGGCGCAGTGGGTTAAGCAACACACTGTGAAGCAAACCGCAACCACTGCAGCATGAGTTCGATCCCTGCCACCGGCCAGGAAGGTGACCCACATGGCGTAGCAGACCTCTCCTGCCTCGCCCACTGCTGCCCTCAGCAGTGTGTTTCAGTCAAACTGCCTGTTCTGCTCCCCACTCTGTCTGGTGAATCCTCTCACCTCCTGTGACTCTGGCCTGTACCCCAGCTCTTGTGTGCATAAATAAATATTTAAAAAAATAATCCCACATTTATTTTTAGAGCTTTTTTAATAAATGAAAACAAAAATTCTATGAGGAAAGATATTAGGAACCTAATCGAGATGTGAATGCAGTAAATCTCATTGTTTTGCATGCCCCCACCCTTAGATCCATTTTCTGCACCTGTCCCTCCACCTCCTTTGCTCCCTTTACCTACTCAGTTCCCAACAGTTCCCAATCACAAACAGCTGGAGGATAATTCTAAATAACTATAGGTCACCGCAATGCACTAAGGATATTCTCTCACTGCATATAAGCAATCTGATTCTGCCTAGATGTGAAACTAAAATATGGCTAGTCAAGGTGATGAAATATACTTTAAAAGATGCTTTTTTTTTTTTTTTTGGAGAACAAAATTGACTATCATATGTCCTAATTTAGATAATCGGCTTCTCTTCTATTTCAGACTCTAAGTTTACTTAGCCCACCTTTTTTTCAGACAGGAAATAGTAGTGGATAATATTGCTGAAGTACAAATCCATTCCCATGTTCCAGATAATGGCTAATAACAACAATATTCTGTTGGTCTATTTGTAACATTTTGAACAAGAAAAGCTTTATGTGGCCTAAATCTAGTGACACTGCAAATATCTGCAGTGTAGGGTGACCTGCTTCAGAGAAATCTCTTAAATGCATACATATAATAATGTTGAACAAAATCCACAGAACGAGAAAATTGTCTTTTTTAAGCCAACAGTCAATTTGTTTATTGCTTGCTGATGTTGCTCATTTAGGAATCAGAATGATATGTAGGTTGCATCTGGTTCAGATCTCTCTCTGGCACATCTCATCAAAGGGTTATTGACTTAAGGAGTTGATGAAGATGACAATCAAATGTTTATCCTTTAGCAGCCTCATTCTTTGCATTGGGCATATGTAATTTCAATGCAAAACTTGAAGTCTACAGTTAGTGAAGGCATATTTTGCTTTATTTGGTATCTCATACCCAATTTTGAATTTTCCCTTCTGATTTGTCCATTTTGGTCTTATAACTTGGCATCTGGGAGATGTATTAACCACGTCCCACAGTGAAGCATCTTAATTAATTAGGGCTATTCCAGATTGTCTCCCAAGAACAGACATAAACATCCAGCTACAAAGTAATTCCTCCGGGATTTCCCACAAGCATGTCAAATGCAGATCAAAAGCATATCAAATTGTCCAAATATTGTCACTCTGTATTCCCTACTGTATCTTGATTAGTTCTACCGCACACTCGGCTACCCAAATCAGAATTCTGATGTGTTCTGGATTCTTCCTTCTCCCTCTACAATTTGCTTATAATAAACAAAAAATTCATGTCATTTCCACTAGTAGAAATTTCTTGGTTCCACGGGCATTAGCTTCAGGCCCTCCCCAACCCCTTCCCTAAGCAGATGCTACTTTTCACTAACACTCAAATCTGATATTACCATTGTCTGCTTCAATTTTTCTCAGTGGCTCCCCATTACCTACAAAATAGAACAGAATTTGTTTTAGAATAAGTTCTGAATGGCTTTTTATTATCTGAACTTCTAAGCCTTCATCTCTCTGGTCCTTGAGTTGGTGGTGCTCCAACAAGCCAAGTTGTCCTATTTCCCATTTTTATGCACATTCTATGCCCTTATTTCCATCGATTCCTTTCCCATTTTAGTGAGCCAGGGGTTCTTCTAGCCATCCTCAGGACCTGGCATAAACCTTGCTTTTCAGAAGCCTTCTCTGTCCTTCAGGCAAACTTGACAGTCTTTCCCCGTGTTCCTGTAAAACCTGATACATACATTTACTCTAGAAATTACCATTGTTTTTAAAAATTACTTCCTTCCATTTATATTTCCATTTTATGAGCTATAGTTCCCTCTATCTTCAAGCACTATGTCTCACTTTCGTTTGTATTCCAGAGCTTACCATAGGATACATTCAGTTAAATAAAAGAATCAGAGACTGGTAGATGGAATTGTTATGATTGATTAGGTTACATGCTGGGTTCAGAAAACTGTATTTTTAAAGCATAGACTAGTGCGAGTGTCAGCAAATGCCAAAGTCACCTTGGACCCACAGCTTAATTTTATAAATGATGCTTTATTAGAAAATAATCGTGCTTATTTGCTTACAAATTATTTCAGCTGCTTTCATGTTCAACAAGAGTTGAGTGGATTTGACAGAAATTGGCTAACCCATGAAGGCTAAAATATTTACCGTCTATCTCTTTACAAAAATAGTTTGCTGACCCCTGAACTGGAGATGCACTTCTGGGCCAGAGCCATAGAATTTAGAGAGCATTCTGTTGTAGGACAATGGCAACCATACCCCATGCAGATGAGTACTCTAAGTGTTCCTTTTCCATTCTCCTGCTTCTCTTAAAGATCAACACACCCTACATCTGGAATATGAACTTAGATTAGCCTTCAAACTTAGCCACCATAAAACTTAATACCACTATATTTTAGTCACTATCAACCCACTACTCAACTATTTCAAGTTTGCTTTTTTGGGACATCTTGGTATCTATCAGTGCAAAGGCTAATTGTTCCTCATTTTAGGGCCTTCCCTTATTTCTTTTAGCAACATACTTCTCTGAGTTTGGTATGGGCTTTGACTGTATTTCTCAGTCTCCCTACAGCTAGATATGGCCATGTGTCAATGGCAAATTGAATGAGAACATAGTGATGAACATAATTCAGTTTCTACTCTTAAAAGGAAAATCAGTGCTCTCTCTTCTTTCCTCCCTCCATGGGGTTGGGATATTAACTCAATTTTGATGATACAAAGATATATTTGTGGTGTTAACAACATAGAAGGAACCGGGCCCCCTTTTCAACCTCATAAAGCACCCAGTCCTTCTGGACTGCTTTCAATACGCATTTTTTTCTGAGAGGAATAAACCTTTCTTTTTTTTTAAATTAGTACCACTATATTTTAGTCACTGTCAACACAGTGCTCAACTATTTCAATTGGCTTCTATAGGGTAAATGAATTGCCCTCTGGGGCTATCACCTGTGGTTTTGATCATGTTAACGTAAAGGGCGTGTGGGTGTGGGGCACGCATGCCTGACTATGGACACCTGAGCATGAGTGTGTGTGCGCATGAGCAAGTGCGCACACCGGTGCCTAGAGTTCAGGAATATAAGGGCAGCATTAGGCAGACGCGGCGCTGCTACAAAAGAGGATGAGAGAGCGTCAGAGAAAGAGGCGTAGAAATTCTCAGGGGGCTCGAGTTGCCGTCTCCCTGCTGCTTTATTTCCTCTTCTTTTTCCACCGTTAAAATCTGTGGAAATGATGCCAAGGGCTCCAAAATCTTCCTTCAAATCTCTAGAAATGATGGTGAACTTACCTGGCCTGGGAAGGTTGCAAGACAGCTTCTGTCTATATATTATTTTTTCCTTAATAGTCAGCTTAGATTTTCTCCCCTAGAACCTGACCTCAGCCCATCTCTATTTTCAACCACTTTCTCTAAACCTGAAAAATTTCTCTGAAACCTCACTTTTCCTTTAAAGTCCTTATCTTTCCACTCCTTTTTCCCTTTCTCTCCTTTTCCAGAAGCGAAAAAGGAGCAATTTTCCAGCCCTTCTGATACATTCGTTATTCTTTTCTGCTTCTTTATTACCCTAAAAAAGGAAATGATGAGGCAGGAATCAATGCCTCTTAAGGGACGGGAGAAGGGGAGAAGCAGAGGTGAAAAGAACATTTCTCTTTAGTGGGAAAGTAGAGAAGGCTATTAATTTTTGGCAGCATCACAATGGCAGGAGTTAAGAATTTGGAATATGATTAATTATGTAAAAGTACTGTGAGATCACTTACAAAAGCACTGAGTATTGTGTAAGTGGGATTTTAGAGAAAGTGTTGAAGTAGGAAGTGTTCAAGAAGATTGAATTGGATGATGTTGACTCAAGATCAGGACACCAATTAGGTAAAGAAGCTCAGATTAGGGTGATGCAGTGGAAATAGAAAATAAGAAAATCTACTAGATGTTTAAAGGAAGAAAAGACACTTTTGATGGAAACTCCCTAGTCACCTTCTTAACAATGCTTTCCTTAGTACTTGACCTGCTGCAGTAACAAAGGACTACAGAGGGTGTAAGGAATTTAAAGAAGGGAAAAGAAATAAGTGAATATCTCTTCAGTGAGATACATGCAAATGAAATCACACATATGCAAATAAGTGAAGCTGGATGAAATATCACTTCTTAGATAAAATGGTTAACCTTTCAGAGCTGGGGAGGTATATGCTAATAAGTGAATTCTAATCCAGCATGAATTGTTTCAGATTTGGGGTACCTCAGTGAACAGGTTAAGTTTAGCCTGACTTTAGTATTTTTGCACATTCCTTTCTAAGTTCTGCGTGACATCTGACCCTCAATTATTCAATAAACTTAATGAAATCAAAGTCTTTCCTCATCTAGCTACTATTATGCAAACTATCCCTAATCTTTACTATCTCTGGATGTTTTCTTTGTGATCCTCAGTGGAGCTGAGATCAGAACCCTCACAATTAAAGCAAAAGAAATTTTTTTCTTACTCCTGAAAGGACTTCCACTTGTTCAGCATACGTTTACTATCTCCGCCTCATATTCTAAGCATCAGTTACGGTCTTTTGCTAAATTCAGTGCTGTCAACCTTAGGAGTCTTTGAGATTTTTAAGTTGAATTGCTCCTAACCTCAATGCTCATATGCAATTCATTATTTTATTGAATTCTCCAACTGAAAGTAACTTCTTACTTCCCAATCATTGCTCTCAGTTGTCACTGGTTCTGCTTCTTAAGATTCATTCCTTGGCCTCATTCCATTTCTTTTATGTCACTACCACCTTAACCTTGCTCTGTACCATTCTCCTCAAAAACTCAACTTTCTTGTTAATTCTTAGGATTGACCCTCACGGAGTTTTATAACTAAAACATTTGCTGATCCACAAGAATCACTTATTCTGCTCTAATTGACTTATCTACATATATTCAGTTTTTGTAACTTTATCTTTTCTCATCTTTTTAGTCCTGTGTTTGCTATTGTTCTGGTTGATTGAACAGTGACATGGTTGAGGCCATCACCTCTATCTAATTGTAGCAGTAATAATCCAGAGAATAACTCTCAAACTACCTTTCTTGTGGCATTTTTCTCCCTGAGGGAATTGTTATGGGCAGGCTTTAAGAAAAAACCTAAAGCACGTGAGGGAACTGCCTACCTATTGGCATCAGAGAATTCCAATTCTAAGATTTTTTAGTTGGGGCATGGAGGAGTAACATGTGAAACTGAAGTATCCATTATTCCTGGGGGAATATTGGGTCAATGGATCTTGCCTATCTTTGAAAAAGCTTACCCTTAGTTCCTTTGTTGTTGTTGATGAAACTGGACAAATTGGCTTACTCAGACTGCCAATTGCACCCTGAAATCTATCTTTATATGGATAGTTTGGGCTCCTCTGTAACATTAATTTTTATTAAGAACTTATCATTCTACTATAATATGTAGAAAATATCCATAAAATCTAGTAAACAAAGTAGAAATCCTGAAAACCTAGAAGACAATCTGTCCTGAAATAGAAACTGGTCAGAACAAGATTTTTAAATGGATGCTTTTCTAGTGATAAATACTCTAGAAAAATAGGGATAGAGGAAGTTTCTGTTTTTGGTGTTTTTTTGTTATTGTTGTTTTTTTTTTTTGGTCATTATGTTCTTTTAAAAAAAGCAGGCCAACAAAGAAGGTATCACACTTTTTGGATATTGAACATAGTCTGTTTTCACAATATTTCTCAACCCCTATGTTCTGTGTCCTTGAAAAAAAAAATTGAACATAATAGAAATAGCATGGTCCAGATACAAAGGTGTGATCTTAGCCTGCCCATTCTCTGGGTGATCTTAGGCTTGTTACTTTAATGCTATGAGTCCAAGAAAGGATTGCTAAAGTGAACTTTATAGGAGATATTTGAAGACTGAAGAAAGAGCTTGTTTTCTTTAGCCCAGGGCCTGGCACAGAGTAGGAGCTCAGTGAAAGCAGGTTCTTTTCATATCTCCCTCTTTCACATCATCTGTGTCAAGGGTCATTATATTCCACCCCATCTTGCTCTCACAAATGGAACTAAAACATTCTCTTCAAATTGGGCAAATGACGACAAAAGAAGGAAATATTAAAACTGCTGATTATAAACAAACATTAAATTCTTTTGAAAGCTTCTTTGGGTAATTCTTTTGGGTAAATTCTTTTGAAAGCTTCTTTGCTATCAGCTTCTCTGACTTCCTTTTAGTTTTAGAGGGAAATAGGACTGACATGATTTGGTAGAGCAGTGAAATACTTAACATGAATTTCAGTACTCACAGGGGCATAAAGATGGGTCAGAGGGAGATGGTGGGTGGTGGCCATTTTGATGTGTTTGTTATCATTTAGTAGATGAGGAGGTACCAACACATCTGAGGAGAAGCAATGTAAGTTCGGAGCTGCACTGGGGGGCAGTTGGTTCAGCTCTGATGTATCTGTAATGGAGCTCTTTCACCAACCCTGACCTAAGTGTTTGTGAAAGCTAGGAGCAGGAATAAAGCAAAAGGATCTGGTCGGATGCAGAGAAATACACGGAGGGCAGTTTACACATAAAAACAAAAGCCCTGTGGCCTGTGTACTTTGCAGTGCCCCTGATGCGCTCCTCAACCCAGCAACAGGCCCAGCCTTGTGAAGAGCTCAGCTTTCTCCATCCCTGTGGGTGGTCTGAGACCCTAGGGGTCTCCCATTGCAGAAAACAGTCGTGTCATTCATTATTCTACTCTCAAATCGGTACCCAGGTCCTGCGCATCTCTGCCGTGTTTCTCCTTTACTTTCACACTACAGTCACATTCGTGCACTTCTAACAGCAGATGTGTGGGGGTTTTCTGTGGCACCTGCTGGGTGTCCTACAATTTAACCCAGTTCTGACAGTCTACCTAGAGATGGAGCCATATTCTAGACATCAAAGGATTTTGTCACACAGACTGCCAATCACAGGTTCAAGCTGTTACCTGCATTTCTGACCAACTGGCTACAAATCAGTGTTCCCATGACTTTCTCCTGGGTCTGGTTAAATTGTTAGAGCAGCTCAAAGAATGCAGGAAGAGAGCTGGCTTACAGTTAACCAGTTTGTTATAAAAGGATATGGAAAGGAATACCGCTCAATAGCGAGACGGAGCTATATAAGGCAATGTTTGTGTGAAGGGCACAGAGCTTCATGCCCTTTCTGGGGCACCGTTCTTCTAATAACTACATGTTCACCTGCCCAGAAGCTATCATGCAGGCATAGACTCCATCATTAACTCTATCATTGGCTCTCTCTTCTTAAGGTGATAGGGATGAGGTAGAAAATCCCAAACTTCTAATCGTGGGTGTGGTCTTTCTGGTAACCAGACCCCATTGCAGGACCCTAGGCAGGGTCACTTCAAAACAAAAGACACTCTTGTCCTTCAGGACATTATAAGGGATTTCAGGAGCCCTATGTCAGGAACTGGGCCAAAGACGAAATATTTGAACAAAAGATGTTCCTTGTGTACAAATCATTTAAGAAACTACAAGGGTTTTAGGAACTCTGCCCCAGGAACCAGGGACAGAGACAAATATATCTATCTGTATATATACATATATAAATTTTTTAATCTATTTTTTCCTACTACCTCACAACTCTTCTCTGAATTGAGGGCCAAACTAGAAGAAAGCAGCAGCAGGAATCCATGGCAACCCTGCAGTTAAACCTTTGAAGTGACCACGCATCATAGCTCTGCTCTCTGAGCACACCCTCTGTCAGCTCAGGGTCTGTCAGGAGATGACTAGTGGTCTAAGCCTTCTTCCAGGGATGGAATGGAGGGTTCTCCACAGCCCAGTGTGATTTCCTCAGCAAGAGCTGATTCAACACTGAGGTTCTCTCAGGCAGTGATTGCACTTCTGTAAGGAAGCCCATAGGAGTTTTATCATCCTTCTTTGAATCTCTTCCAATACTTTGATGTCCTTGAAGCTAAAAAGCTGAAAATTGCACATGGGGCTGCATGCTACAACAAAACACTTTTAGAAATTTCTAACTCAGAGAAACGTGGGCAAGGCCAAATCACTTCATCTGATTCTACTTGTGTTCTTATCATGGGATTTGGCTTGGGCAGGTTATTGTACAAATAATTATTAGTTATAAAACTAGCTTATTTTTAAGATTTGAAGTTTTGACATAAAATTCAGAAAACAAATCGGCTTATTAGAAAATGCAGGTGTGGCCGATAGTGCTATGCCATTTGCTCAAAATGTATTTTTCTTCAATTTATTTCTTTGAGGCAGGATGCTGTTTTGAGTGTCACTGATTCTGAGGCTAGTCTTGACAAATGTGTCTCTGGGCTGACATTGCCCTCTTGAATTCCATGGTAGCCTTCAATATACCATGTACTCCGTGACCATAAGCAGCTAGATGTTGGACAGGGTGGTTGAGTCTTTGAGAGGTAGACAGGCCAACCTTTTCACTCAGTAAGATAGGTGGTTAAAATATCCACTGAGTGCAGACAGTTCCATATTAAGAAAAAGCTCTAGAATTCCTTGTCTCGGATCTACCCTTACTTAAGGGTTAGTGATGATTCTAGTGAGCTAAACTAAAGTTGAATCATTCAAATTGGGACATAAAATATTCTCCTTGAGTATGTCAAAAACAGTCCTCGAAAGGTGAGATAGGGCTCATATCTTCAGTTGTGTTGAATTTTTTAACTTTAAAATGTCAAAGGGATCACCAAATAACAAGCAAACATTACTGATGAAATATGGAATGCATTTATATACACGTGTGCTTGCATACTCACACATGCAATGCATACATCTTTTCATAACTGGACTTGTATCTGCCCTCCCCCCACTGATGCACCAATAATTGGGAGAACATGCAGCAGTCTTCCTCTAGTCATCTTTTTCTCCCCACAAATTCTCTTCACACATTTATTCTAGTTTACTTCTCAAAGTCACGGAACAAGTCATTGTATCTCTCCATGCCACACTTGGCTTAAATTGCTTCTACTGTCTTAAATACCCTGTCCTTTCCCAATTCTTAATCTGAATGTTCACATCTAAGAACTGCACTGTCCTCCCAACAATTGTTCTCTCTCTCTCTCACACACACACACCTGTGTATTTGGATAGTACCTCATATGCAAACAGATGTGTTTGACTCATGCTTACTTCTACTATAGCATTTAATAACCCCATATTGAATTAGTTGTTTACTTCTGTCACCTGCCACTGCCCCCCACCAACCACCACCTGAGACTATCGGCTCCTCTAGGATAGAGCTGAGGTCTTCATTGTGTATTCCCATTCTTCACACGATACTGGGACAATGGGTAAAAAGCTACTGAGTGAGTGAATAAGGGAATGAATTCTTGCTTATGACCATTGGTGATAGTGGCCTCCTACACCAACCCACAACCCCACTTCCACCCAGTGTCTGGCTTTGAAGGCTGGTGGGTAGAGGAATCCATCTTCATGTACCCCAGGAAATATCCAGTTACCTAATTCAACCATTTACACGCTACCAGGAAAAGAAAAGATACTTCAATGAGTAGTTTTTCTTTTCCTGGCTCTTTTTGTTGCAGTTTATAGTTTGTTTTATCAAGTTTAGACATATTTTTTCCATGCACTATGAAATCTCAGTCCCTGGAACACAAACCTCTTTAATCATTAGTCTTTCTGGTAGAATTTGATAGGGGTCATATAAAATCTCTCTCCTAGTCTGCTAATGGCAATTTATGGACACTTACTATGAGCAATATACATTGCAAAACACCAGAAAACTCACCCTCTGGTTATGATTCAGCACTATAACGTGATAGACTGGAAACTAGACTGATAGTTTAATCAGTGGTATGTGATCCTTATTTGTGGTTGGCTGCCTCATCAATTTTCATTTGGGAGTTGAAATGGACTCTGAGGCAGATATGGCATTAATTACGGGGGAAATTGGTTGCAATATGCCTCGAGGTAAAACCCTTCTGATAGGAACCTGAGATTGAAAGAAAGCCGAATTATAAAAGGATGATTTACTGGAAAAGGCAAATGTATGCATTACCATCAATGCTTAGCAAAGAAAAAGGAGCTGATAAACTAGAAAGATTGTGGAATGACTGAAAAGTGAAAAAAAATCCTGGTTTAACTCTCTCAAAAGAGATTTATTCTTATGTTGAATGCATTATATTTCCCCAGATACTTATGACATTTTCTAAGAGTGTGCTTCAATTAAAAGGCAAGTGAACATTAATAACAGTTGGCAGGGTCCCTATTTTCTTCTAGACTGAAATATATTTTAGTAAGAACTGAATCAGGAGTATCTAGGGATATCAAAGCCAAAATTCATTTTACCTGTTATATCTGCTGTTGTATCAATTTTTTGTTATAATATCACATTTTTCCCCTGAAGATTTTAAACACCTTCTTAAACAATACCTCCTTGATCCTATTGCTGAATATTGATGAGGTAAAATAGAGGCACAGTCCTAGTTGAATGACTCCAATTTAATATGAGAAAACTAAGACACAGAGAAGCTTAAGTTAATGTAGATTTGAAATTAACATATTTTTCATGGGGTATATAACAGACTGAGTTATTAAGAAGAATACTGACTGGAATTTAATATGCCTTCCCTCATTGCATTCAGGAAAAGGAGATCAGTATTGTAGTTTTAAGAATTGGGATATATTTACCCAATAACCAGAGGTGAGCAGAAATGAGAAGGCTTATGCTACAGGCAGAGAAGCACCATACATTGATTAGGGACTGAAGCTGGGCCTTCTGTATCCAAATCCTGCCTCTCCTATGTACTAGTCGGGTGTGGTTAGCTTCTGACTCCATGCCTTAGTTTCCTCATCTTTACCACTGAGGTAGCATACAAATATTTCCTATTATCTTGAATTAAGGTGGGACCCTTCTAAAGGGAGAGGAGTTGTAGAAATTGTTTGAATTAGATAAAACAAACTTCTGGACCTGGGAGAAGATTGAATACTGAAATCAATTACAAGCATAGGGGTTTACAGGTTTGCACCTGTCGGGGAGAACAGGTAATATCCAAATGACAGAAGGAAGATATGAATGTGGGACTCAGCACCTTGATCAGACCAGGGATCAGGAATGCCAAGAGCAAGACTGTGGGTGTCTCCAAGTCTGCCTGGAATCCAGTGCCCACCAATACATTTTAAACTAAAGCTATTTTGATTGCATATTCTTTTTTTAATGCGGGTGCCAAAAAGTAGGCAAATGTTGAATGAGTGTAGCCACTATGGACCAAAGATTTCCCATGTTTGTGTTTTTAAATACATCCTAAGTCTGGAGTTCTTGAAAGGACAGAAAAGGAATCACAAAAATGACTGGGGATGGGGCCTCCCTGGTGGCGCAATAGGTTAAGCAATGCACTATGAAGCTAACCACAGCCACTGTAGCATGAGTTCAATCCCTGCTGCTGGCCAGGTAGGGGCCCCACATGGTGCAGCAGACCTCTCCTGCCTTGCCCATTGCTGCCCTCAGCAGTGTGTTTCAGGCAGTCTGCCTGTTCTGCTCCCCACTCTGTCTGGTGAATCCTCACTTCCTGTGACTCTGGCCTGTACCCCAGCTCTTGTATGCATAAATAAATAAATCTTTTTAAAAAAATGACTGGGGATGAACTTCCCACCAACCAGACAGGTGAAAACTTGGAGCAGATTAAATCTGAGGACAAAAAGAGGACTATGCCTTATGTCTCATTCAGCTGTTGGATACTAAGATCAGTACCTGTTCCACCCGTTGTGAATGTACTTGGCAGCAGAATCCTACTGTTGGTGCCATAAAATATTGTAGTTTAGCCACTGACATAATAGAAAAATCTGGAGGTTGACTGTCCACATTGGCAATGGGGCCACCAGGGACCAACCTTCTTCTCTTTATACCTTGTCATCCTTAGTGTATGACTTCGGCTACTTGGTTGGAAGAGAGTGCTGCCCCTGTGAACCTGTGTCAGTTATCCCAGTAGGAAGAAGGAAGAAAGGGAGTGATCCAAGTTTAAAAAGCAGATACTTCCCAGAAACTATCACTTTCTATTTCATTGACCAGTAGTGTTGTGTGATAATGAAATGGCCAGTAGTTCCATGTGATAATGAAATGAGAATTTATAGCTAGGCACAATGACCCCCACTTTCCATTTACAGAGATATAATGGTAATGACCAGAGGAAGAATATGGGGGAACTGAAGAGATGCTGGTTTAAGCTCCCAGTGAGTAAATCCCAGGGATCTAATGAACAGCATTGTTTTTATAGTTGATGATACTATATTATATACTTGAAAGTTGTTACGAGCGTGATCTTTGTTCACATCAGAAATAAAATAATAAAAGTGATGTGATGGAATTCTGACCTAATGCTATGGTGGGAATCACTGCAGTGACTAAGTGACTGCCCTCTGAGAGTCTATGGAATCTAATTCTAAGGTGTCTGGTTTTTTGTAGTATGTTTTTAAATATGACTATCAAAAATAAGTAAATTAGCTTTTAGTAATGAGCTAGATAGAAGACTAGGTAGATAGAAGGAAAGCTGCTAATTGCCTGCCACACATTTTTCTCAACATCTAAAATCTGCCTTTTTATATCTAAAAATTGTATAGCTCCTTTAAAACCACACAGGTGAAAAATACAGCAATTTGATTTTAAAATAAAGGGAAAGGTTCTATTTGAGATCACAAAATAACTTCCTTAAATTGTGTTCTAAAAAACCATTTGTTTTGGTGGTGGGTGTAGTGTGGTAACATATCTAAAGAGGTATGAAACTATTATTCCTCTAAATCATCTACAGTGCTGTAAACCAACATTACTTCAATAAAAAGTCATTTGAATTACGTGATCTCTAAGAATACAAAAAGCCTTTGACCTTGAGGAGTCTTACAGATAATCTTAACCTAATCCTTTCATTATACAGTTGAGAAACAGACCTACAGAAATGTCATGTAATTTTAAGTTTTAGCAGCTAGTGGCAGAGAAGAAATAGTTTTATAACCATGAATGTCAAATATTCAAAATTATCTTTACCTTTTTGACTTTGAGATTTTAAATAAGTTGAATTTAATATTTATTTTCAGTACATTGGACGTTTACAAAAATATATATAAATAAAAAATTATTTGTCACAGCATATATACAACATTTTTATTTGTAAAATGTGCCAAGGGACTAAAAACAAGAGCCTTTTACAAGGTTAAAATCCTAGCACTGCTACCTACTAATGACACAATCCATAAGAAAGTTACTTACATTTCTTTTTTAAGATTTATTTATTTATGCATACAAGAGCTGGGGTACAGGTCAGAGTTGTGGGAGGTGTGAGGATTCCCCAGACAGAGTGGGGAGCAGAACAGGCAGACTGACTGAAATACACTGCTGAGGCGAGTAGGAGGTGAGGCAGGAGAGGTCTGCTGCTCCATGTGGGTCCCCTCCCTGGCCGGGGATCCAACTCCTGCTGCTGTGCTGTGGATGCTTTAGTGCGGCACTCAACCCACTGTACCACCAACCCACTGTCATTATAGGAGCTAAAATTTTTTTATGATTTAAACAGCATGTGTATTCACACTGCTTTAACTGAATGATGTTTTGTCATTAGAAGTTTTAATAGTCTTTACCATTTATAATAGAAATAATATTCAGTTTGAAATATTCTTTGTGTTACATACTCCTGGGCTGACATCAGGTATAGGATAAGGGAGGGGAATATAACTTATATGTCCAACAGAATATAAATGCTGTGTAAATGTATGGTCTCTACCAGATGGTGTTTTACTGCTCTGTAGAATTTCTAAGATCACTGAAGGTTGACTTCCATATAGTTTCCCTACACACGTTACCCCTCTAGGGCTTCTCTCCTGTGTGAATACGCCCATGCAGCAAGAGCTCCTTCTGGTAGAAATCTACCCTATAGCATCGACAGTCACAGGGTGTATCTACTTTGAGTTCTGTTTGATCCAGTGACATCTGATTTGTATGTAAAGCTTCACTACATTCTGGTTGTTCATCAATACATAGCTCACCTGTGAGTTATCTGTAGAAACAGACTGAGGGCTTTCCTCTGGGAGATTTCCCTACACTCTAGACATTAGTAAGTTTTCCTGTGGGAATTCTCTGACCTACACACATAACTGACTTCTGAGAGACTAGGTTGCCAAAAAAGTCATGACCCATTTTTGCAAGAGGCATAGAAAAAGTAGGCCCTGACTTCCCCAACAACCCAACACTTTTCCCACACTCTTGCATTCATAGGGTTTCTCTCATGTGAGAATTCTATGTGCAGTGAGGCTTCATTTGCAGGAGAAAGTGTTCCTATATTCTTGACATTTCTAGTTTATGTGCAGTGTAACATCTAGAATGTACAGCTAGGCCTGTTTCCTATAGTCTTGTCATTCATAGGGCTTCTCTCCAGTGTGACTTCTGATGTCTAGTGATCTGACTTACTGGGAAAAGTTTTCCTCATTCTTGACTTTCAGAGGACTTCTCTATACTGTGACTTCTCTGTTTATGATGCTATGTCCAGGATAAAGTTTTCCTACACTGTTGACATTCATAGGGCTTCACCTCTGTGAGTCATTTGATGATAATAGAGGCATGACTCATGGTAAAAAGCCTTCCCAACCTCAAACCAGTGAGAATGGCACATATCAAAAAGTAGAAACAACAAATGTTGGTGAGGATGTGGAGAAAAAGGAACTCTCTTACACTGCTGGTGGGAATGCAAGATGGTCCAACCACTATGGAAAGCAGTATGGCGG
>JAGFMF010011574.1:9947425-9991472 GCA_019455555.1 Galemys pyrenaicus
TCAGAAGGCAAAAGAAAAATACCAGATGGTTCCTCCCTTAGGAGGAACATAAGGGAACCAAAGGAGGATCAAGGAAAGGAATAAGAACAATAATAACAGCAATAAAGACACAAAAACCAAAAATGAAAAGACAAAGACAGACTGGGGACACTTGGTGGGGAGGGAAGAGGGAAAGTGTGGAGGGCAGATGGGAGCATAGGAGACTGAGGTGATGGTGCACTGGTGTTATGGTGATGGGGAATACAATTGATGTCAAATATATGTAAATTTTTTAAAAAATTATATTTAAAAAAAAGCCTTCCCACACTCTTGACATTCATTTCCCTCCAGTAAGGATTTTATCATGGTTACTGAGGGCTGATTTACTGGGGAAAAAAAAAAAAAAAACTCCAATAATCTTAACATCGGTAAGGTTGCTCTCCAATGTGACTTCTCTGTCTGAGGGTATCAAACTGGGAAATTTTCCCACATTCTTGACACCCATTGGATTTCTCTCCAGTGTGAATTCTCTGTTTAGTGAGGGTTGACTTACCTGAAAGTTTTCCCAAACTCTTGACATGCATAGTGTTTCTCTACATTGTGTATTTGCTGATGTCTATTGAGGTATGACTTATTGGGAGAAGTTTTCCCATATTCTTGATATTTACAGGACTTCTCTCCAGTGTGAGACCTCTGATGTTGACTGAGATGTGCCTTCTGGGAGAAAGTCTTCCTAACTCTTGACATGCATAGGATTTCAGTCCCGTGTGACTTCTCTGATCTCTAGTGAGGTTTGACTTATCCATAAAAGTTTTCCCACACTCTTGACATACATAGGGTTTCTCTCCAGTGTGAGTCCTCTGATGTCTAGTGAAGTCTGATTTTTGTAAAGTTTTCCTACACACTTGGAATTCACATGATTTCTCTCTAGAGTGACTTTTCTGATGTATAATTAAGGTAGACTCTCTGTATAAAATTTTCCCACACTTTTGACATTCATAAGGTATCTCCCTTTTATGAGTTCTAGGATGTACACTAAAAGCTGACTTCTGCCAGAAAGATTTTACATCCTTTACATTTTAAAATGCTTCACTCCTCTTTGAGAGTGCAGATGTAAAGTGAGGGCAGTCTTCCAGGAGAAAGTTTTCACTTGGTTTTTGGAGCCAAACAATTCCTCTGTAGTGAGAGTTCTGATGTCCACTGTGTAAAGAATTTCATAGATTTCCCCACATTCATAAAGTTGATCGTCTGCTTGTAGTTTCTGATGTTCAATAAGAACAAAGGTTTTAGGGGACATTTCACCATATCTATTCAAAAGTATTCTCATTTAATTGAGCACTTTCATGCTGATGGGTGTAAAACTTGTTGCTTACATTGGCCTCACTTTCATAACATTCTTCCTGTTCACCTTCAACATCTCTGAGTATTTAAATGTACTGGTTTCACATCAGCAGTTTCTCCCCTTTCACTGCATGTATAGGGACTCTGTCCTTCTTGAGCTCTATCTTGGACAACGAAAGGTGGCTTGGCATAGGTGTCCCCACACTCACTCTATCTACAGGCAGTCCCTTCAGCCTCTACGTGTAAATATTGTCTTTGCTTAAGGCCTTCCCTTGTTCACAAAATTCAGAAAGCTGTTGCAAATGTTTAATCCCCTGATGACTAAGTTGCTCGGGATACCTGCAGGATTCCCTAATTCTATGAAAGCTCTCCTCTTTCATTCCATCATGCTCTTGATGAGGGTCACCAGGGGTAAAACTGTCCCTATGCACAGAAGAGTTCTCAGGCATCATTGATTAAATGATTCCAGTTTTGACACTCTGGTTCAACATATAATTAGAGTCCAAATATCAGTTCTCTCATTGGATGATATTTTGTTGTTGGCAGTAAGAACTTGCTACAAATGTCTGCCCTGATTTGTAGAGCTGGCCTTAATCGGGTAATCCACAGTATGGACATCTGAAAGCTTCTGGTTTGGGGGTTCTTCCATAGTCCATGGCTGTGCTCCCTGATCCAACCTGAGGCTCACCTCAGGATCGTTAACACAGTGCCCTAGTGACACCAGGTTACTGTAGGTCTCCAGCATCACATCCTAGTACAGGGTCCTCTGAGCATCATTCAGGTCCTGCCACTCCTCCCAGGTGAAGTTCACAGCCACATCCTCAAATGACACAATCCCCTGAGATTCATTCATTGTCTGCTGCTCTCACAAATGCATAAGGATGCTGGAGGTGGACAGGAGAGGTGGAGTCCAGCATGAGAAGACTGAGGTAGCTCACACCTAAATCCCAGTGTCTCCTGTCCAGGGCACTCCACACACAACAACTCGTGGAGTGCAGCAGTGAGAGCGGAGGCTCCAGCACCAACCAAGATAAAATCTCTTTATAATATTCTTTGAAGGAATTTAAATGAAGTATACATAAAGCAGAGGCTGTTATGGATTCTGTTTAATAGTGTTCAATAAATTATTCCAGCTGCTATCATTATCATTGCTGTTATTATCATATTCTTGAAAAAGAACTCATTCCAGTGCTCTCCATATTTCCTCAAAAGGCTAAGAGCCAGAACCAGAAATGTGGACTCAGAGGAGAGGAGGGTTGTGGGAAGAGAGGAGCCACTATATAGTGAGAGAGAGGCCATGCCGACTGGCAGCCTGTGGTTGCTCCGAGGCTGAGGATTCTCCCAGGAAGTCTTGAGCAGACACCTCTCATTAAACTCAAATCCAGCGACCTGGTAGGAGTTACGGAACTAACCAGAGTCGAGGGCTTATTTCTCTTTCTGACTAGGCTGTAAGTTTGAGATTTCATGGCTCCCTAAAGTAGCTTAGCTATTGGAGGCCTGTGAATCCTTTTGGGGAAAGTCATTACCTGTTTGTTCATGAATTTATATTCTTCAAACCCTAGTGGAAATGAAAGGGAAATTTGAAGGTGGATCAAATCACTCTTGATCTTTATAACCATAATCAAAGGAGAACTAGTAATAATGATTCTTCTGCAGAGGATTAATGATTCTGTTTACAAATAGTTCACAATTGTAACATTATTGTACCTTCCACTACCTTTTTCTTAGTCGTAAGTTCAACAGCAACAAAAATTCCCACCACCGACTCCATTTTCAAGGGACTAATAATTTTTAAATAAGCATTAAAATCATTTATTTGCAGGGCCCTCCCTGGTGGCTAAGGAACGTACTATGAAACAAACCGCAGCCACTGCAGCACGAGTTCAATCCCTGCTGCCAGCCAGGGAGGGGACCCACATGGCGCAGCAGACCTCTCTTGCCTGGCCCACTGCTTCCCTCACTGTGTTTCGGTTAATCAGCCTGTTCTGCTCCCCACTCTGTCTGGTGGATTCTCTCACTCCCTGCACCTCTGGCCTGTACCTCAGTGCTTATATGCATAAATAAATCTTTTTAAAAATCATTTATTTGCATATATTCAAAATATTATATATGAATTAATCAGATAAATGTTTATGGCTAGGCAAAGTAAATAGTGCATGAAGTAATCAATAGAAAGTGTTAGTCTACTTTGTTTCTATCAGGTGGCCATCAATATTTATGGAAAATCTAGAAAATTTTTTTAAAAATATTTTATATATACAAGCACTGGGGTACAGGCCATAGTTGTGGGGGGTGAGCGGATCCACCAGAGACAGAGTGGGGAACAGAACAGACAGACCGAAGGAAATACACTGCTGAGGGAGCAGCGGGCAAGGCAGGAGAAGTTTGCTGTGTCATTTGGGTCACCTCCCTAGTGGTGCCAGGGATTGAACTTGTGCTGCAGCAGGTGCTATTTGCTTCATAGTGCATTGCTTAACCCATTGTGCCACCAGGGAGGCCCTAGAAAAATTTCTTAACAGAAATAAACATTCTTCCTTTTGCTAATAGCATGCTAGATCTTTAAAACCAACTCTCATTAAAGATAAATAGAAAATCTGGAAATCCATAACAAAAATATGTTCAATGTGCTCAGTGAAATAATGAAACAATAAGCAATTAACAGCAAGTTCTGGAGGAAACAGACTATTCCACCGAATGAGACATGTATCTGGAGCTGCTTTTCCTGGCAGAACTTGCTTTTATTACAAGCTACTACTGAGAAAATGAAGCTCTGCTCAACTTCTTGTTGTAAAGAGAGATAATCACATGTGATGAAAAAATATTCAGCATCACTTATCAGAGAAATGCAAATCAAAAACCACAATGAGATACCACCTCACCTGCAAGAATGGCCCATATAAAAAATCACAATGACTGCTGACAAAGGTGTGGAGAAAATGGAACCTATATACACTTTGATGGGAATGTAGACCAATCCAGATTCTATAGAAAGAAGTGTGGAGATTCCCCAAAAGACTAAAAATTGGCTTACCATATCACCCAGCAACTTCACTTCTAGGTATCCAAAGAGCACAAAAACACTACTTCAAAAGGAAATCTGAACCCCTATGTTTATTGCAGCACAATTTACAATAGCTAAGATATGGGAACAACTTTAATGCCCTTTGAAAGGATCAAAAAGATGTGCTATAGATACACAAGGACTGTTACTCAGCCACAAAAAAAGATAAATCTATGCCATTTGTGGCAATTTGGATGGAACTGGCAGGGATTATTCTAAAGAAAGTAGCCAAAGGAGAAATACAGGGTGGTTTCATTTATATGTGGAAACCAAACAAAAGATCAAAGAGACTGTAGGACTGACCCCTTGAAAGCATAAGGTAAATATAAGACACTCAGCAGACAGGGAGAAGAAGGAAGAGGGAGAGTAGAGAAGAGTGGGGGAGGAGTGTGCTGGAGGACTGTGGGCACTTTGGTGGTGATGCCAGCACCGAGGGGAGACAACCTATATCGTGAAAAAATAAACAAGACTGTTTAATAATTAAAAAAGACACTCATTGGAGTCCAGGGATTACCAAAGGAGAAGAATTTACAAACTCACAAAAGGAACATACCCAAACTGGTAAAGGAGACCTATGAATAAATAGGACCTGGTCATTCTGCTTTCAAAGAAGCAGATCTTCTAGCATCTTCCATCACTTTGTTCTTGTTCTTCAAGATCACAGCTACAATAGCCCTGATCATGCCTGACTGGGAAGCAAAGACGAGCACTGATTTTCCACGTCCATAGATTTTATCGCTGTACATTTTGTTTCTATGTCAGTCACTTGATTGTGGACCTTTATTGGCAAATTGGCAATAGACTTTGTCTAGGAGCCACGATGAACAAAACCATACAGGATTAAATAAACAAGAGGAAATGAAGCTATACAGAGACAATGGCAAACATAAAAAGTATGAGATTATAGCCAACATGAAAAGGTCTGATGTTAGGACAGCTGCACTGCCACTGGGTAATGGGAATTTGGGAGCCTCCATTGAGTATGTTATTCATTTTTGATTGAAACCTCATCATGCAGCCCAATGCTGTGCATGGCAGCAATAATCTGACTTCTTGACAGCTAGAAAAGAAACCAGAAGAAAAAAATGTTAATATTATTAAAATGTCATGAAAAAAATCTGTTACCTTAATATATTAGCTCCTAGGCAAACATTAGAAACAGAAAAGAAACAATTTCTAGGCTTCAAAAGAACTTATTACCAGCAGACACTCCATGACAGAAACGCTAAAGATTATAATTAAGATAAAAGAACATGCTACTATATTGAAGGTTTGCATGTAAAAGAAATGCTGGAGGAAAACTTGTTAAGTATATGACTGAATCGAAACCATCATTAACTATGTAAAAGCACAACAAAAAGACTAACACATGTGATTAAAATTTGAGATTGAATTTTGGACAATAACATTAAAGGGGAGAAACATCAGCTTGTCTAGTTCTGATGACTCCCTATTTTTGGGAATTGCACTAAGTGTATAGTTTATGTTGGCAAGTACTAAATTCTTATAACAGCAGTTTGCTCTTCAGGATTATTTTATTCCTTTCATTTGCTCAGTCTTAGAAGGTTTTCTCAGAATAGAAGTTGTATACATTTTCTTGTTCACTCTAAGATTTTTATCTTGCTGTTGCTTTTATAAATGAGGTCATCCATTATTATCCAGTTGGTTGTTGTCCATATGATGATTAATTATGTATATTAAATTTGAAGTAACAATCTTCCTCAAGTATCTTGTTCTAGTTTTGCAATTGATCTCTGATTTCACAGAAATCACATTACATACAAAGATTTTTTTTTTTACCTTTCTTTTCCAATGTACTTTTCTCTCACCTATTTGGATCAACTAGTATCTCAGTCTAAACAGTAAATAATAGTGGTGTTTGGGAGCAATCTCTTCTTATATCTAACTTTAATGGAAATATTTCTAAAGTTCACTAGTGTGATGCTGGTTTGTGATTTGGATGAAATTTTTATCAAGTTGAAGAATATATGTATTCCTGTAAATTGAATTTTTAAATCTAGAAAGGATATCAAATGTTACCAAATGTCAAGCTAGTATCTATAAATATGATCATTTGTTTTCCCAATTCACATCAGTTTATATGAACTATGTTATGATGTATGTTTATCAAATCAGCTGTTTATGCTCAGATACATTTTATATGGTCATGGTATATTAACTGCTAAGGTGCTGTGAATTCTGTTTAAATTTTTTATTTAGGGTAATTTTCTCACTATTGAAAAGTGACTTAATTTTTATGCATTCTCTTCCAATAGTTGGCAACAATGTTACATGAGCATCATTTTAAAGAAAGGTTTTGTACATTTATTCTCTATGCCATATGAAAGTTGAAGCTGCTTGGGAATTTTCTGCAATGCCAGATAACATCTTTTTCTTCGAGAAAACTTCTCACTCCTTACATCTTTTTCCTGTCCCCAGTATCAACCCTAGAAGAGGCAAAGGTAGCTAAATATAGTAGAATAAGGGGTGTGTGAAGAGGAACTGTGAAGTGGAAAATATGGAAGCTGATTCTGTCTTGCCTTCCTATCTTTCTCTTCCCAGCCAGAAGTAGCAGTATTAAGTTAGGGGAGGAAAAATCACAAACTTCAGATGAAGTTCAGAGTTTTTATTATTAAACTGGACTGCACATTTTAAGTTGCTGAACTGAGACTACTCTTGTAACTTGAACTGATTGAGGACTTTTTATAATCTAAGAGTTACTGGAAAATCTATGGGACTTAAACAAGCACACTGAGTTGGCTTGAGAGGGCCATGAGAGGAAACATAAAGCTATTTTATGATTGCACCCTGTTGAGTTCATCTTTTGCTATGTGGCAGTTACACCTGCCTAGGATACCATGAGGAATGATGAATAAAAACAGTTCAGGATCTTTAGAGCAGTACAAAAATATGGGGGAGGGAAAAACCCTCTACTTCCTCATAGTGACTGTCCAATATACAGTTCTTCTTGCATTTGCACTAAAATTTTAGACCCTATCTAGAAGTGACTAGAAAAGATTTTGCCAATAGTGCATCATATCCCAAAATAATCATACTGGTTCTTAGGTGTCAGAAATGACTGGTAGAGAGAACACTTTGATCAAAGTGCTGTCACATATCATCTAGAAATGAAGACTCCCCTCCCAGAGTGGTTTGATCAGAAGCAAAATAACTTGACTCTTGTGTTGCCCTCTGACATTTACAATCCAGTTATACCTCCTGAAGACTTACAGAACCATATGCAATTATGCGCTGATCGCTACAATAAGGAGACAACATTTATTGAGAACTTATCAGGCATATCTGCACAAACTCTGGAGTCTAGTGGCAGTAAATAAAGCATGGTCCTTGAGGCGCTTAGTATCTAGTGGAAAAATAAAAATGTAAGCAAAAAACATATTCTAAAAATGGTCACTCCCCCCCACCTCCATAGTATCCCTTGTATCTACTCCTTAGGTTACCTGACTTATCTACAGTCCTCACACACAGTTGTTTCCTAGTGTATCTCTCCATGCTAGACTCTTTATGCAAGGCAGTCAAATGAATCTTCTCCAATTATGATTTTAGTACTTTACTCCAATGTCCAAAAATAGTCTTAGTGCCAACATTACAAAATCCAAATTTCTTTTTTTTTTTTAGATTTATTTATTTATGCATACAAGCACTGGGGTACAGGCCAGAGGTGTGGGGGGGTGAAGGATTCACCACAGCAGAGCGGGGAGCAGAATAGGCAGATCAACAGAAGCACACTGCTGAGGGGAGCAGCGGGCACAGCAGGAGAGGTCTGCCTTGCCATGTGGGGCCCCTCCCTGGCCGGCAGCAGGGATCGAACTCGTGCTGCAGTGGTTGCGGTTTGCTTCATAGTGCGTTGCTTAACCCACTGCGCCACCAGGGAGGCCCCAAAATCCAAATTTCTTTATCTCAGGATCAAGGCCAGCACATAGTATATTCTCAATAAAATGCTGAATTTTTGGGCCTTCCTGGTTGACCCTAGGGGTTAGGTCTCAGTGCTATGACTGCTACCTGAGTTTGATTCCTGGCCAGGAAACTAGTCCACCTATGGTGCAGCAGACCTCTCCTGTGTTGCCTGCTGCTCCCCTCAGCAGTGTATTTCAATAGATCTGCCTGTTCTTCTTGCCACTCTTTCTCTGAGTCCTCTCACCCCACACCTCTGGCCTACAACCAGTTAGTCTATCAAAAATGTAAAAAATAAAGTTGATGACCTTATATGTGAATAAATAATTGAATCTAAACTGAACCTCAATATTAAAATTTTTGCAATCAAGTGACTCTAATCATACTATTTTATACCTAAAGATGCAAATCCTGTACCAAAGGCACATCAACACCTTTCTGCTTCTACCCCTTGCTAGTGCTGCTCTCCCCAACTTTGTCCTATCTGTCAACACTCTAAGCTCAGGTCTGGACCACCTCTTCAATAGAAACACTCTCAAAGGCCATTTTCTTTCAATGTATTTAACTCATTGACTGGGCTGTTCACTTGCTACTTTGGAATATACTACTCAGGATTGTTATCTTTTGACAAATATGCCCTGTTTCTCCAAAGAGGATCCCGATCATTTATCAGCTTCTCTGAAACCAAACCTGAAATTGTTGACTCTCATATAATTACTCAGAGTACTGAAACAGTACATTTTGGAAGAGGAAACAGCATTTATTCCCAACAGGCATGAATGACACATTCCCATGTCTACCTCCGTTGCAGACTGAACAAGGGATCTGACAGGAAATTATGAGGCAGTAGCCCTTGGTAACATTATAATGAATGAAGAACACACTGATCAACATCCTCTCTCCCATCAACATGACAGAATTGCAAATCTATTTCCAGGGCCAGTTCTATCAAACCCACCAGCTGTCACTGTGTATTTCATAATTTATTTGGTTTGATTATTAAAGATTCAGACTTGTTTAAATTGGGAAGTGGGAGAAAAGAATTAAGATCCTTCCAGATTCTTTGTGCTAAACTGAAAAGCATCTCCTGATACAACTCTCTATGACCTTTGGAAAAGGGTCAAGTAGGAAAATCTATATTTTTATTGCATTCTACATTTTTCTTATTCTACAATATTACCATCCATTCCATTCCAAAATTCAGAAGCCAAAGAGCATAGAAATGATTTATTTAACTTGTGACTACAAAACAACTGAGTGGAGCTGAACCTACAAACCAGTTGAGTTTTCCTTGATGCTACCACCTATAATGATGAGAAGCCCTCCCTGGTCTCCTGCTGGTCCAGCGCTACATAGCACCTTCAACTTGTTCTATCATGTCACCCATCACCATATACTCAAGCTTTATATGTCATTCCACCCCAAATGAAATAGGTCAGGAATGGAATCCCCAAGATAAAGACTTTTTAATCCTTGTCATTTCAGTCCTCAGAAGACTTTCTAGCAAATAGTAGGCCTGTAATTGTTGAGCTGAATAGTCATAATCCTACCCATTTCAGAAAACACAGGCTGCATGCCACATCTTGCCACAGTGCTATAGGATGCACATCATAGCTGTAATAGTCTGAGGATGTTTAAAGATCTTGTTCAACAACTATGTAGAACATACTAGCATTAGTAAGGCTTTCTCACATATGATGTTGAATTAATCTTTATAATATCCTGTGAGTTAAGAATTACTATTCCCATTTTACAGGTGAAATAACTGGGGTAAGGTAGATCAGAGGCAGTAGACAAAATAATGGCCTTCCAAAGACCTAGTCCCTGGGACCTCTAAATTTTATAAGAAAAAAGGATTTTTGAAGATATGATTAAGGATTTTGAGATGGAGAGATCATTTTAAATGTAATCATGGTTGTCCATAAAAGAAGGAAGTACAAACGCTTACACACACACACACACACACACACACACACAACGTCATTATGGAAGCAGAGATTAGGGTGATGCAATACAAACTAAGAAACAATAGTGGCCACTAGAAACTGGAAGAAGCAAATCAAAGCATTTTGAGGTCTCCCCTGAGCTTCCCTGACTCCTCTTACCCCCATGGTTTTTGACTTATAGCAACCAGCCCATTAGACAAAGAAGGTCTCCTGCTGCCCCACCCACGTGGTCCGCTGTGGAGGTGGAGGATTCGACTGGGTTATTCTCTTGGGAATTTGTCACAGAAAGTGATGCTGATTTGTAAGCTTGTCTTCTGTTTCTCCAAAGAACTCAGAGCTTTGGCTATTTGGTTTGTTACTTAATCATGCACGATATTGTGAAGGTATCTTGAGTTATCCTCTAGATATTTTCCTTCCACATCATTCTTCTCTGACAAATGGTTCATTAGTGAACCAGTCTCAGTCATGAAGTAATATACACATTTAGCCTCACTTCCATCCACTCCACCAGGGACAAGGGTCCCATCTACTTAACCTTGTGCCAGGCCTAGACAATTTAAGAGCTGGAAAGGGCAAAGTACCAATTATAGTACATAAGGCTTGATCTGCTGGGTGAAGAAGAAATAGCAAGTTTGACCTTTTAAACTTATGCTAACATATAGGTTACCAGGGTCCCCTTAGTCAAAGACCTTTTCCAAATCGCCTCAAAGAATTAACAGTATCTCCTACCGTAAGCAAACTCGGTTACTTTCTCAAACTACAGAGCCAGAATCAAAGCACTTATGTTTGTTTGTAAAATGTTAAAATGTTCCATTTAATAGGGACATCTGAGGGGCTCCAAAATGAGTGTCATCATATTCTAAAGGAGGAAAAATATTGAGCAAGTTGTACATAGCCTTTTCTTTGGTTAATACAATGTTTACATTATATTCTTTTATATACCACCATCCCACAAATATCCTGGTCAGTTTTCTGTTTTATATATTCAGCCCCAGATCATGCACCAAGGAGAATAAACTTTGAGTCATTGTCTTTGTAGAAGCAACTAGATCTCTTTCCAGTGCCCACACAATGGGGTTTGTGCTACCATCGCTGTGACTTCTCATTTAATATTCCTGGAGTGTTGAATGATTCCAGTTCACACACAAGGCCATTAAAATGACCCATCTTGCCTTTTGGATGGCACAGGGAGATCATTAAAACTGAGCAGAAACCACAAACAGCACATAGTAAAGTCTGTCTTCAAGTTACTCTTCTGCTGCTTTCACCGTGAGAAAAGTTCTGCTCCTCTTTAAAGCCCTCCTAGTTACCTTTTAATCTCCATCTCTGATTCTTACTGTGAATCGCTTTTTGGATCATTATCCTTATTTAATATTTTACTAAGTTGCCTATCCCATGTGAGATGATGGAGTTCCTTGACATGTGTATACTTGGCAGAAATAATCTAACTGTATTTAGCCAATGCCAATGGTTTTCCAGTTTTGGAAATACCTCACAGGAAGTGAGTATTTGACTTGAACTCTTGGATCTTGGTTCTTGTAAGTGTAAACAAAGCAGAAACCCATCGTAGAAACTTTTGCAAAAGGGAGACCAAGTCAAAACATGAGCAGCAGATGGGGCTTGAGAGCCAAGAATGAAAAATCCAGGATGCGCCCAAACTTTGTAAATCATTATTGACTGAGCTCCATGCTGTCTTAATGACTTTTACTATCTCTTGGTTCCAATTTGAAATGCATATTAAAGCAAGCAACACTGCAAAGACCAGAGAGGCTAGAATAGTAAACTACCCATAGCTTAGTAATCGTTATGCATTAATTATTCAGGAACTGGAGCTACTCTTTGCAAACATTAAACCAGTGACAGATAAGAAATATGCTTTCCGTTTGGAGTATGGGAAGGAGTTCTACTACTTAGGGTTGGTGCCTGCACGATATTTAGCAGAGCATGACAGGTTTAGTAGATAAATTACGTGATGCAGCATCATGCAAACTGTTAGCAATGTATTGGAAGGCTCAAGTATTCCCTGTAGGGCATTTACATTGGATTTGCTATGATTGCAATATCTGCACAGTGATGCATTACGTGTTTTATTCTCTTTATTATATGTTTTCATTACTTTGTGTGTTCGAATGCAATAAAGAAAGCTGAAGCAATAAAGGCTGATTGATAATAATAATTCTGCAAAGATGCAACTTCCTTTCTAAAGTAGTTCCAGAGTCAAAAGAACCAATGACATCCAATCATCTGTTCCTTTGTTAAGATTTTATCCTCTTTTCTGATAAAGTAATGGTAATTGGTTTGGAAACAGCTTTTGGTGACAGCTGGCATTGTATGGTAAAGGAGGAGGAAGGTAGGAGAGAATGTATTCCATTTAGAATGCTGAATTCCTGCCTGTGGTTCAGTTCTCTGCTTCTCTCTCTTACATTCTACAATTAAATATCAGGTGTCCTCTTTTGGGGAGGAAAATAAACAATTTTTCAAGATTAGTACTACTTGGCTTCTCACACTCTGACAGCTTGTACTACAGTCTAAAGTTTGTTCAAATCCTTCCTAATGATTCTATTTAGGTGACTGTCAAAATGGGATCATTGGAAGCAGGAACTTAATGCCCATGTATATGTTGGGTAGTGGAAGAGGCGAGATCCAACCTGAGTTGTTTTTTATTTAATGTTTTACATTCTTGTTAATTTCTTGACAGCATAAGTTTTCTCCCTATGGATGTAGTCACAGTAACTCTCAACCACCAAAGCACATATATACTTCCACCATAGTTTACTATGCTCTCCTTTCATTCCCACCACCATCCCCTCCCCTGATTCCTGAATGTCTCAGATCTATGCTGAACTTTCAAGGATTTGTCTTTTCTGACCCTCTGTTTGGTTTCTCTGTATTCCACACACAAGTGAAACCATCTGGTATTTCTTTTTGGCTTATCTATTTTAGCATAATCCCTCCCAGCTCTGTCCATGTTGCTGCAAATGGCATGAGTTTCTCTTTTTTAATTGCTGAGTAGTATTCTATGAGTTTAAAATGAACTTCAGAGATAGACACATGAGCAGGCATGCATAATGATCTGGTGAAAGGGTCTATGAGGGGTAGATTTTTCATAGCAGTTTCATTGAGGATATATGGTTTATTCAAGGGCTTCCTGGGAAGTGATTAGGCCATATATAGAGATGGTGTTTGGAATGTTGGAGAGAGGAGCTGCATGCAGAAATGAAATGAATTTTGGAGCCCCAGGAAAGTAAAAGTATTGTTTAGGTGGAAAAAAACACAGCACAGATTAAGGCAAATGGCATCCTCTCACTTCTGTGACAAGCAAGAATGACTCCATCCCAGTCAGGATGTGTGGAGATGCAGTACCATGCCCAGCTCCCTGAGGGTATGGGAGCACAGAGAGAAAAACCAAGTCCCGTCATGCAGCTCAGCATTGGCAAGAGACACAGAGGCATAGACCAAGTGACTCTAAAAGCAATGCATGTCAACCACCAGCACACGACACACAGAAGCAGGGCTGAGAGCACCCATGAGTCACCTCCAAGATCTCCCAGAAAACACACAAAGAACTTTGCAGAGAATTGAGGTCTTGTATTATATATAGGTGTGGGAATGAGTCAGTGAAATTTAGGTTATAAACATTAAGTGACTTTATTGGTACCCACAAACTGACGAGGCTTTGGGGAAACTTAGGTTATATGTGAAGTAAAGGGGAAATTACATTTGTGATTACAAAGGGCAGGCAGTCACACTGTACGATTTTCTAAAAGGCCCGAGCAATACAAACAACCTGCAGTTAGACACATGAATTGAACAGAGCAGTGGTAAACTCGGGGAACCTTTACAGGTGTGGGAATCATTGCAGAGGATGGAAGAAAGGATGCAGATGCCCAGGGATCACATCTGACTAAGGGCAATACTTGTAAAACACTGGCCACGTAAGAATCAATAAGGAAGCTTGTTAAAGTGCAGATTGCAAGGCCCCATTCCCCAGAAGTCCTGATTCAATCTACTCAGATACTTTACAAGTCTCCCTCCCCATGTAATTGATGGAAGTGTCTTTAAATTGTTCTGGGATAAATGCCATTGTAGAATTATCTTTGAGGCCCTCTAGGTCAGCATTGTGAAACTAGACCCAGATCATCAAGGGAATCACCAAAGTTGTATCTAGGAGAGAGAACTCTGGGTAAGACAGAGACTGATGTGTGGTGGACAGAATGGAACATTGTGATCAGACAGTTAGACAATAGAAAATGAAAAGAAATAAAGAATAGTGTACGACAGAGTCATGGACCAGTAGGGGTTACAGGTCACCACGTGTACATGCCACCCAATGTCAGACAAGGGGGAAGAGGCCCACTGGACTGTGGTACGGTATTATGGATGCTTTGGTGGTAAATGTGGTGTGATTACAGATATCTAAAGGGGTGTGAAACTACACCTCAGAATCAGATAGCACTGTAAACAATTGTTACGTCAATTAAATAATACCATAAAATAAAATATAATAAAATAATTTTAAAATCCTTGTGATATGAATTATTGAACAATGAAACAAAATACTTTAATCAAGAGAAATTCTATACTTTAATCTCTTTGTGGGTCACTGAGATAGATGTGGGTTTAAGTTCATATTATCATATTTAATAAAATTCTCTGTATCTGCCTACTTCTACTTGTTAAGAAAAATGAGAAATGTACTATTTACTTCCAAATTATGGTCTTATGAAATTTTGACTTCATGAGTAAAATGGCCTCACTTATAAAAAATGACTGTGTTTAAATGCCACTTATATTGTAGCTACATCATCACTTTCTGATGAGTACATCAGAGAAACTAGAACAAGTCAAAAATCACTCCGTTAAAAATGTTACTCAACTCCTATGCTATTGGTGGCAACAAGGTTGGCGCTGAAAGGGATAATCAAAATGAAATGAGCATGAAAGAGTATAAGACAAATACTAGATGGTACCATATAGAATACAAAGAAACCTAACTAAGGGTCAGATACAGAAACACTTAAAAACTATGCTTTGAAAGTTGATCATAGAACTGAAGCTCCAGGGGCCTCCCTGGTGGCGCAGTGGATTGAGCAACACACTATGAAGCAAACCACAGCCACTGCAGCACGAGTTCGATCTCTGTTGCTGGCCAGGGAGGGGACCCACATGGCGCAGCAGACCTCTCCTGCTGTGCCCGCTGCTCCCCTCAGTAGTGTACTTCCCTTGATCTGCCTGTTCTGTTCCCGGCTCTCTGTGATGAATCCTCTCACCCTGCCCCCCCCACACACCTCTGGCCTGTACCCCAGCTCTTGTATGCATAAATAAATCTTTAAAAAAAGAACTGAAGCTCCAGGGAGGGGAGTGAGGTAAAACACAGAAGGAAGGGAGCACAGTGGACTATGGTGGTGGACTGTGGGGCATTTGGTGGTGGTGCATTTGGTGGTGATACCTGCAGAGGGGGGAGGGTTCCTATATTTCCAAAATACCAATATAAGACAATATCATAAGCCAAATAGTACCTGACTTTAAGTAAGTAAATGCAGTATAAATGAAAAGTCAGTGGAGGAAACTTGCATTTGTAGACTACAAATGATACATGATGCCCACGGCCCTGGTGGAGGGTGCTGGGATTTGGTTTGTGGAAGGCACACTGCTCAGAAGAAATACCTCAACTAGCCTGTCTTCTTAGTGAATTCCTTCCCATGTCCTAAAATCTTCCCAATCAGAAGTGCTAATCAATGTAACAAGTGCTGGACTACCCTGAATCCCTCTGCAATTACAGGTAAGATGATGATAAAGAATCCAGTTTAAACCTTTGTGCAAGAACAAATTGCTCTTTTGGTTTCAAATGGAAGAAAATTCAGAAATGGAGAAATCAGTAATACAAGGACCATTTCAACAAGCATGGATGGGTGTTGAAATTAACATGATAGGGGAGAAAGGGAACTCTGGTTTTTTTTTTTTCCCTTTATCCTAGTGATAGTGAAAGTAGTCAAAGTTGATGCATCTATTGCGGTGCCATGTGACATCCAGAACACAATAATCAACATGCAGATTAGAAATTACCTATTACCTATCTGTCTAAGTGAGATACAGTAAAGACAGGAAGTTTCTTAAGCAGGTAACAATTCATTTGCTTTGAAGCCCAGGTCTGGTTAAAAAGGGAAATTATTATGTCTTCCTTGGGTCAGAGGCGCAGATTAGCTGAGGATGCAGGACTGCAAATGCAGGACCCTTCCTGAAGGCACATGTAGATCCTACATACCACTGGGAGTACAGGAATGACATGCTTCTTAGGAGATCATGATACGAAAGGGAAATAGGGAAGCAGAAAGCAAAGTGGCAATCAGTTTCTTCCACCTGCCCTTTAATATTTAAAAATGTAAAGGTTCAGAAGCAAATGTCCTGGGACAAATTGAACTTGGCTACAAGTATGTCTTAATGAAGGTAGGTTAGGAATCGTTGCACAAATGCTTGTACTGGCTCAGGAAAGCTTTGACTACACACTATTCCATATATCAAAGAAAGGACATAGTTTGGTAAAGGAACAATTGATTTTCAAGGGGTCCAACACCAAGTAGTTTACCTGTCCATTCAGCTGGAAGCTGCAAGATTATTAACACACTAGGCTTAAAGCTTTTGGAGCTGCTAGTTCCTAGGAGATGGAAGTCTATTCATTAGAGAAGCATCTATGGCCAAATACTCTGTGTCAGAGATTAGAGTTAGCAACTAGTAAATGTAGGAGTGATAGGAGGAGTAGGCTACACCAAAGATTGCCCTGTGGAGAAATACTACAGAGATGCAAGGATTGGTAGGTTACATGAATGAGCTTCAAATATCCAACTCAATAACACTGCAAGGTGCATCAACGTAGAATACCGACACCCATAAAATTTGGACACCTCCTTGATGTGGCTGCTGTAAAATGTGAAAACTATTGTGCCTTGTTGGAGGCAGTAAGCCTTCAGAGCATTGAAATATTTTCAGTTGTTAATCATGGATTCTGTGGTAGATCTTTTCTATTTTATTTTTCCAGTCTATTTAACTTGGCACAGAAATCACTGTTTAAAATTTGGGAAGAATTACGTTCATACTTTCTCAAAAGCTATTTTTAAAGTTCTACTTGTTATCATTTTAGCTTGAAGGTATATAATAGAATAAACCACTTTTTGGGAAAATAGACCTCTAAGGTTTTATTTACAGACATGGCTATTATGTAACCTCTTAATTGTGGAATCAGCCAGAGATACATTTGCTATGGTTGGCAATTCTATAGACTGGACAGATTCTAAGTTCTTAAACTAGGGAGAAACTAACAAAATTCATTTAGAAAAACTAAAATTTCTAGTCGTAAATATCTGTAAAAGTGTAGTTTGTCATGGTTTAGCAGCTCATTTTAAAAACACTACATTAGTTTTCAAGTATTAAGGTTAAATAACTTGTTTTAGTAAATGGAATGTATTCAATAATGCAATATTCATCCTCTCATCTTCCTTCTCAAAATATACTTTCTTCCTGTATTTACATTGAATATTGCTTCCTCAAAGTTATTGAATTTTATCATAAATAGTAATTCAGAAACTGTTTTAGTGTACTGATTCTCAAGAGAGATGCCCTGCCCCATAGAGAAGTATGACACTTTTGTAAGGAATAGAGACTGGCAGGAAGCTAGAGTTTGAAAAAGCACATTTGGTTACATAAAATATCTTGTACCTTGAAGGCAAAAATAAATTTATTGTTTCCTAATACAAATGGTCGAAAGACAGAGGTCCACAAAATACACAACTGGTGTTGCCATTTTTTCCGTATCAGAGATTCTCACTCAAGGGAAGAGACTCCCTAGGATACATAGCTTGTCTTGAATTTCCCCAGGAAGTAAGTGGAACAATAGAGAAGGGAAGGTTTTGTATTTTCTGAAAAAAGGGCAGGGGTTAGATATATTTAAAAATGTTTTAGGGCTCATACAGTTATTTAAAATAACTATTACTGTTGAATGGGATGTATTTTATTAATTTAATAAAAGCATATTTGTATTTTGAGAAAATCTGACATTTTCTAAGTAATTTTGCTTTGCACATATATGCATATTGAATTGGATTAATTTCTGTGATGCTAACTATAGGTAAATATTCTGAGTTGTATAAACATGATTTGGACAGAAATTATAATGAAATAATATTAGGACGATAAAAAAAAATTTATCTCTTGGATCAAAAGAGAATGTCCACTTGACTTTTCAATAGGGAAATGATAGAAAACCATTTATTAGGTCTTTCAGAAAAAAATAGAGTAATCTGGTAAGTAGGTGGATGATGAAGTGTCTGAAAAGGGGGCTTGGACATCTTTAATTCTGTGATTATATGAAAGAAGTGGATTTCACAGTAGAAGCCAACTTTATAAAAACAATCTCTACTTCCTATAGAATTGGATATACCTGAAGCTAACAGTCTTGGACTATGAATATAATTGCTAATAGTTTGTTTCCTACTATATTCCTACTATTATTTTCCTAAAATAGTTTATTTCCTTCTGTGTCAATAAGTATAATTAGCCTATAGTATATTCCTCATACTCTCCGAACTCTGTAAGATTTGATATAAAGACTTCTAGATAACAATGAGGGCAGTTGCAAATAACAGAAACCACTCTATCTTAAGCAGAAATGGGATTAGATACGTACAAATTTATTAGAAAGGCTGTTAAAGCAGATTCTTGGCTGAGACTTCAAAATTGACTTCTAGGGAAGTCCTATACAAGTGGCTCACCACAATAATAGCTTTCACTGCTACCCTAAGTAAACTAGGCGTGGTAAGTCGATTTTATGTGTCATCTGTGTGACAATTTGGCTAAGTTGCCCAGTTGTTTTGTCAAACACTAGATTTCACTGCAAAGCTACTTTGTAGATGTCATTAGCATATATAATCAGTTTACTTTATCATCAATGTGGATGAACCTCATCTAATCAGTTGGAAGCCTTAAGAGTATAAAAAATTAGGCTTTCCAAAAACAAACCAAATCAAACCTCAGTGCTACATCTATTAATCTTGCCTAAGTTTCCAGTCTACTAGCCTGCCCAACCCTGTCCCCACAATTATAATAACACAATTGAAAACAAGAGAAATAGAAAATCTATATATCTTCAGGTATAGTCTGTTTTAATAACAGTTCCTTTGGAGACTTGTCACCCAGTCAGTGAAATTCACCCTCCACCAGAGTACAGTGCAAAGGCTCCAACACCTCCTAGGGGCCAGCTCGCATCTGGAGGACCCAGACCAAAAGAAAATCTAAGCAGTAGTTAGTCATTTCCAGGCAGAGAGACTTAGTGACCGTATACAAACAAGAGGGAGGAGAGAGAGAGAATGGGGGGAGCAAAAGGGGGTGAGAGAGAAGACATGAATAATTGATTTTCACCCAAAAACCCTTCAAGCCTTTGGGATGTAGTCACATTTTTGGCTGCAAAACTCGTTTCTGAATTGAGCACTTTCTCCAGCATTGATCAGAGGCAGATAGCAAGTCTTCTATCCTGTATATGCCAGGAGCAATGTCAGTACTCAACAAATAAGAAAGAAAAATGATGACAAAAACATGAGGCTAAAACTCCATGGAACCCTTTGCCAACTCCTGCTTTTGAAATTCTAAATTGCAAGCTGAACCATATGGCTCCACATACCTTACTGACTAGTGGCTTTTCTCCTGGGACGTGACTAAATCATGCATTTGTCTTCCTGAGGATGGCTGAGTTTTCTAAAAGCCCTCTGTCCTCCCAAGCTTACACATATTTTATTGAAGGAAAACCTTGTGACGAATAGAACATTCAAGAGTCATTAGTAGTCACACTCATAAGCTTTCATACTTACCCATAATGCCCCAAGCAAGCCTCCCTGTGGTTACTAAATTTTTCCTCTTGCTGAGATTTCCCAGCATGCTCTAGGATTATCAAGTAAAGTCAAATATTAAGAGGAAAATCTTGAAAATCCTTCAGTGCCTGGGGTAGAATCAAATCAGACAAGCTCTTCACTCTGGCACCAGCCAGCTGAGTTACAAACACTGACCCAGCCCATGCTGAGAAGACTCATCATAAGTACAAAGCCATAATGTGTGCAGAATATGTTGCAGGCTCTCAAATGGGGGAAATAAAGTATATGAAACAATGGAAAGTTTGAAGAAATAACAGTTAACATTTATTCCAGGCATTCATCTGTGTACAGCATTGCTAAAATGATTTTCCCTCAGCATTTCTTTCTGTCCTTAAGGTTTTATAATGGGTAAGATTCTGAAGTCGTCAACCATAGCACACCTCAATTTAAACTAAATGCAGCTTTTCCCAAAGTGAGTGCTAGGCCTCAAAAACAACTGACATTAAAAATGAAAAAAGCTGAGCTGGAGACAAAAACATGGAAGCCCATATTTCTGGTCAAATGAATTTTATTATACCACGTTTTAGTATCTTCTTTATGTATTCTACTTGGTTGCTCAGATTGTGAAAATTACAAAATAAAAATTAAGTGGCTGTGTAATATCTGACTTGTCAGTTTTTGCACCTGGCATTCCTTTTACAGCATTAACTCTAACTGTCTCGAGGAAGGGATACATGAAATATGGAACCCACCTGTCTTTTTTAGGAGAATGGGAAGGCTAGTGGGCTGGAAATGAGGCCTGGTTTTGAAACTCACCCTGGCTACTTTATGCTGTTTCCTTAAGGGAATGTCTGACACCCTGAGCCTTACCTATGCTTAAACTCCTACAGAAAATGTACTTCTCAGTAAATTTTTTAAAAATGTATTCTCTAAGATTATTGTCTCCACAGGAGAATCTCAGGGCATGATGGGGGCATGTTTACCCAATTTTCTAGTCTGAACAACTTAAAATAGCCAGTTCCTCTATCAAATAAAAATAGTGTTCATAAAAAAAACTTAGTCCAGCTCTTAAGTGTTTGTGTGCTTTTGTGATTAATGGAGGGTTTTACTTGCACTTCCATATCATTGCATGGAATATTAAAAACACATGTACTCAATGATCAAGATTTAACAAAATTAGTAATTTTGATGCTTCATCCAACTCAGTCTTAAGCCTCTTGTTCTTGTTTTCTGTGAGTGCCTGCAGTTGATAGTATTGCCTTGGTTTGTGCTGAGATGTCAGCAGTTTTATCTACTATGACTTTTGTATGAACACTATAAATATTGACACAATGAAAACAATAAGAATTATTTTTGACCTCATAGATGCCCTGGAAGTGTCTTGGGGATCAAAGTGTCCACTAAGAATACCTGGGTAACCACACTACAGTTGTATATTAATATAAAGACACAATGATAACATGATGGCTTCAGAACAGCAGAAAGGAAGAAGAACAAAGGGGGATCCTTTTTGTAAAATACAGATTTCACCATAGGAATAATCAGACATCTGTTCCTATAATACAAGCACTTTGTATTTTTTTTAAGATTTATTTATACATACAAGAGCTGGGGTGCAGGCCAGAGTCACGGGAGGTGAGAGGATTCACCAGACAGAGTGGGGAGCAGAACAGGCAGATTGACTGAAACATACTGTTGAGAGCAGCAGCGGGCACAGCAGGAGAGGTCTGCTGCGCCATGTGGGTTCCCTCCCCGGCCGGCAGCAGGGATCGAACTCGTGCTGCAGTGGCTGCGGTTTGCTTCATAGTGCGTTGCTTAACCCACTGTGCCACCAGAGAGGCCCCGCACTTTGTATTCTTGATATTGTCAATTATTTTTATAAAATTAATGTATACCAATACTAGCATTTTGTAACTATATTTGTTCCCAAAGATTGATTCAATAAATTACCATTACTGTAGTTTACAAAAGCAAAACGTATTCTCTAACAATTCTAGAGGCTATAAGTCTGGATATAAGTCAGACTGCTTTTGAAAGTTTTAGGGAGAATCCTTCGATCTTCTTCCTAACCTCTGGATGCTTCCACAATCCTTCCTGTTCCTTGATTAAAAATAGCTGCATCACTCTAAACTGTCTCTATCTACATATAATATTCTGTGTGTGTGTGTGTGTGTGTTGGTGCATCCTCTCCTTTTATAAAGACACCAGTCATTACATTTATGGTCCACCCTCATCAAATGTAACATCTTAATTTGCAAAGTCCCTATCTCCAAATAAGATCGCATTTATAGGTGTAGGGGGTTATGACTTGAACATATCTTTTTGGGGAATATAAAGTGAAAGAATTCAGAACTCTAGGATCCAATTATATACAGTGTTTTAAACCTATGTTACCTTAACTTTTTAAAAAATGAGGCATATGAATTGTTATTTTTTATTAGATTTAATCATATTTGACATTATTTGTATGCCCCAGAGTTCCCTCAACCATTTCACCTGTGCACCATCACCTCAGTTCCTTGTTCTCTTTCTGCTCTCATCCCAGTCTTTGACCTCCCCTCCTTCCCTTCCCCGCCACCACCCCTCCCTCCCCCTCCACCCCGCCGTGGTCCCTTTGGTTTATCTTTGACCTTTTGGTCTTGTTGAGTTTTTGGTTTTGGTTGTTGCCCATTATCCTGAATTTACTCTTCTTTTTTTTGTTGTTGTAGTTGTTGCTCTTTCACATTCCTCCTCAAAGTGAAGCCATCTGATATATTTCTCTTGCCTTATGACTTGTTTCACTGAATATAATTCCTTCTAGCTCCATCCATATTCTATAAATGGCCCTAGTTTATCATTTTTGATTGTGGAATAATATTCCACTATGTATATGTACCACATTTTGTGTGATTATTAGGCAGTAATGGATTTAATTGTGTTTCTTAAACCTACTATACCACATAATAACAGTGAAATAGCAATTCACTCTGCTCATTTGCTAGTGATCCTCAAGAGTTGGAAATATTGAGCAAGAAATTTTATTTTGGGACATAATATATAATAAACTGCATTTATTTATACTGTAAAATTTGTTTTGTTTTTAGTGTGTGTGTATATATATACACACATACATACGAGACTATGACTAGAATCAAGACAGTAAACATATCCATCACCCCTCAAAATTTCCATGTGCTTCTTTGTAATCCTTCCCTCTTTTCCTCTCCACTTTCAACTCATGTCTTTAGGCAACCGCTGGTCCATTTTCTGTCACTATGATCAGTTTACATTGTATGTAATTCTATATAACAGACTCATACAGCATATGTTCTTTTTTGTTTGACTGCTTTCACTCAGCAGAACTATTTTTGGTTTCATCGAAGTTGTCACATGTAACAATGAATTATTCCTATTTGATAAGTAGTTTCCCACTGTATGAATGTAACATTATTTTGCTTATCTCTTGACCTATTGGTGGACATTGTGTTTCCAGATTTGGTTATTGCAAATAAAATTAAGAAAACTTTTAAATCTTCCAAATGCAAGGAATTTAGTTTTAGAATATGCTATATATTTTATTTGTTCACAAACTTAACTTTGCTATAAGCAAAATGAAGCAGTTTTGGTTTCCAAAATGATCCAATTCTAGTGGTATAAATTGTGGAAAGCCTTTTGAAAAGAAAGATTCATAATAACATAACTCAACAGCCAAAAAATAAATTTTCTACTTAGTAATCCTACTCTTGGGAGTTTAGATTATAGGATTTTTTTTTAAGAAAAGGATAACTAATGACAATATTTTCTATAAATCTCTCCATAATAAAACTTTGGAAGCAACTTAAATATGTTATGAGAAACATGTCTTAGATGTTCCACTTGGTTTAAAAAAATGTGGAATTATATTTATGGAATTAATGATTGCAATTATATAAAATTCTGATGCTTGTGAACGGGGAACGCAAAAATTATTAGTGTCTTATAGATATGAAATTGTGGATATTTCTTTTTACTTTTTTGTCATAAAAATTAGTATAATAAACACCAGTGGGGAGTTCACTTCTCTGAAGTCACTAAATGAGAGGCTTCTTTTCAATAATATGCAAAGGTGCATGCATCCATTTGACTCATTAGCATCAAAGCTTTAAAATAAGATGTTGTCAGAAACCCAGTTTAATCTATTCCAATATACAGTGTTACAAATCTATCAGAATCTAGAGACTGATTAGAAAGTCTTCTTTACTGAGAATTTCTCTCAAGTCAAAAGTATATACCTTTTTAAAAATGGAAATGATCAAGTGTTGATGGATGTTTGACTTGGTACAACCACTTTGGAAAAGTACTTAGCATTGTCTAATAACAGAACATACTGCATACACTGTAAATACAAATCCCCCTCCTGGGTATACATCTAACAGAAATGTATATGTATGTTCAGCAAAGATGTGTACTAGAATGTTTAATTAAGAAAGAATGGATCAATAAATTGTGGCATAGACATACAATAGAACACTATTAAAATTCATGAGAACAAGCTATAATTGCAATGTTCACAATGTTGAATCCCACAGATGTTGAGAAAAATTAGGCAGGTATAAAAGAATATACACTATACAAATTCCCCTGACATAAAAAAATGAGGTAAGGCAAAGTTAATCCATGCATTTAGGGATCAGACTAATAGTTTTACTAAGGGAAACACTTAAATGAATGTAAAGAGACTTTTGAGGTGCTAATAATTACTATTTATTAATTCTAAGTGCTGGTTACATGAATGTGTTCAGTTTGTAGAAATTCATCAAGCTGTACACTTACATGTACTTTTCTATAAAGTATATTATACTGTAATAAAAGTTATTTCAAAGTCAATAGTGTTATCCAAAGCTTTATGGATGTTACCAAGAGCCTTCTTTTTTATGTTGATACTGAAAGGAAGGCCAGTTGGCTGAGTTAGTATAGTGCTGTGAATTTACAGGGAACTAGAAAATCAGGATTATATAGCATGATGCACCCAGGGAACTCTGCAACCAGCCTGAAATGGTTATGGCTAGTCACAGAGCCTAAAGTTCTTAATTTTGTTTCCTCCATTTCACACTGTCTGATGTTGGCAAAAAAATAAAATATAGAATCAAAGCCAGAATGCCCTCTGAGAATAAAATGTACTGCCAATATGGTGCACAGCTGTACCTCCATCCAAAGTTGTATGGAGCTGATGAGGGGGTCCAAGCTGCTATGAGCTGGAGGGCTACTGTGCATCCCTTTGCCAGTTAGAAAAAGCAAACCAAAAATATTTCCACTAAGATCCTTGATGTAAGAAAACTTCTCTAACCAAGAGAGGAAGAAGGGAAAGGTAACTGCTTCTCATCTGGTGAAGATCTACTCCAAAAGAAAGAAATTGTCTATGTACCCAAGAGTGTTATTTTCCATTGGTCCTCAAATAATGCCCAAATACTGCTGGGTGGCAAAATTTCCAGTAAGGATTCCAACTATATACACCATAGAAAATAGAAAATGTTGCAAATTCAGGCACATTTCTCTTGATGAATTGGTTTAGCTACGTGCAAATGACTCTCCCTTAAAGAGAGGTAGATGGCAAGGAGGAACTGGCTGTACCCTCAGATGTGTACTGTGGAAAGATGAAAGAAGACAAGTCCTTAAAGACATACATAGAGCCTCTTTTTTGTGAGTAATAAGTAAGTTAGATTAGTTGTTTAGAGACAAAATGGCAGAAGTATGAAATAACTTCAGGAAGTGAAGCCAGAGACTCACCTTGGATGAGAAAATAAATAAGGAAACTTACATGAAAATGTGACCGTCAAGTTCAAATAGACCACATGGTTTAAATCTACATTAATTTATTTTTCAATTGTTTGGCAGTTTTCAGAAAAACAAACTGCTTTCTTAGACATAAGGACTTTGAATAAGAAGGCATGAAGACAAGAAGAGTTTGAAATTTGGGGGAATAAAATACTCTAGGGTCAGGACCTCCCTGATGGCACAGCGGGTTGAGCACCGCACTGTGAAGCAGCTGCAGCACAATAGCAGGAGCTCGATCCCCAGCCAGGGAGGGAACACACATGACACAGCAGACCTCTACTGCCTCACCTGCTGCTCCCCTCAGCAGTGTACTTCAGTTGATCTGCCTGCTCTGCTCCCCACTCTGTCTCTGGGGAATCCTCTTACCTTCCCTGCCTCTGGCCTGTACCTCTGCTCTTGTATGCATGAATAAATAAATCTTAAAAAAAAAAAACTCTAGACTCAATGACAAAGAAGGAATTTAGCAATGCCAAGAAGAGCCTAACACTTTAAGTAAATTATTGACGTGGCAAAAAAAGTTTAGGTTCTACTATAAATACCTAGTTACTCAGAATTTAGGCTTTAACACTATGGTCACAGCACCAGAAACAGCAGGGAGGGGAGGATCCTCTACTTCCAAAATACAAACAATGTTGTAAACTGTTCCCTCAATTTAAAAAATATATAGAAAGAAATTTAGTCTTCAAAGACAACTCTCTGGATTAAAACCATCTTTGTGTTCTTTTGTAGGCAAAATAATTTTACAGAGTATTGCTCTGTTACCTACAAGTGCTGGTTAGCTGTCTTGATATTCTTGGCTGAATTATTCCTCTGGTTTGGCAGTCAACTCTTCAGCTGCAGGCACTTTATTTTTCCCTACAACTAAATGGAAACTCGGAAAGATCTGTAGTTTCTGAAACAAGACGGAATTTTCTCATGTTTGCATCTAGGACACTAAGGAACTTGGATTTGACTTTGCAGAATAGTCACACATTAAATAAAAGATCAATGCCCAAAGTTTAGATTTCAGGAAAATCTTCTTGGATGCAAATAAAGGCAGAGTATAAAAATGAAAACAAAATTAGCTTAGGTCATTTCAATTTACTCTTCACTCAGGGCTATTTCTCTCTGCTTACAGAAACTGGTTGGATTTTTCTTTTCTCATTTTTACTTGATTTTTAAGTCCAAAGGCCTTGTACATTTGACCTGTATAAAATGAATCTTTATGCATAAAAATCTAAATATTTACATGTTCAAAAGAGCTATTTGTTTTTTTAGTTGCAGTATTTTGTATTGAGGTAATGTTGGTATACAGCACTATATATAATTCAGAGATATAGACTCATACATTTGTTTTCACACCACACCTACCACCATGGAACCCATAGTTCTCTACCAATTCACTGGGCTCCTCCCCTACTTTTAGACTTATTTGAAAATAGCTGTACATTTTAAGCTTTAAACAAAAAATATGAATTTAACAAGAATAAAATATCATTTTAATACAAAAGTATTTTAAGTAATTCTTTAAAAATACAACTGTCAGCATTAGTTTTAATCTTACAAATTCTGCTAATGATACAAGGGTTGAGATCAGCTTCTTAAGTAATTTTTTCCATTATTCTATAGAGCTTTGTAACTAAAAGGCAGAATCTGACCAAATGAGGGCAAAGTGAATGCCAGCAATGGGAAATGGTTAAATATGTCATTTTGTCATAAAATACCACAGAACCATTAAAAAAAATAAACTTCTAGAACCAAGATTATGGTCTCTCAGTATCTTTTCCTACAAAAGGAGAAATGACTCAACATAGATCTGGTGTCAAAAATGCACTGGGTAAGTCTAGTATATCTTAATGTGACAGAAAGCCAGGAAAATATCACGAATTACTTAGATTTTGTCAAAAGGAGACAATCCAAGGGATTTCCATTGGCCAAGGATAAGACCACTTGGGTATAAAACAGAATAACATCAAGTAAAACACAGATGTAAAAATCTATGAGCCCCAAAATGTAACTTATCACCACCAGGTGTTGTTAAAACAGCAGCACGTTATTCCAAAAATTGACAACTAAAAGGAAAGAATCTAGTCTTCTGCCTTTTGTATACAAACTGTTTTATCAGGGTCATCATGATGGATAAGGGAGTTCTTCATAGAAGAATCTCAACTAGTAAATGCAGAATGATTTAGAAAATCATCAGTTTCAAACTTTGAGTGAAATAATGGATGTAGGTAATGTTCACTACTGAATGCTAAAACCACTGGCTAAAAGCTAATGGAGAAATTTACATTGGGGAAGTGAAACAGACCACACGTGGACCCACCAATCAATTTTAGCATCATTTAAAGTGACTCAGCCAATATTCTATTCTTTCCAATGTGTTAACACAGGTCTTAAATGTTCTTGCTAAATGAATTGAACCCGAATCTATTCTATCTTCTGTATTCAAGTATGTTTATAAAGGAAACACAGGATATAAGAATGTGTTAAATGACACTATTGGTTACAAAAGCCCAATTTAGAAGGTGATTCCACAAGGAAAACAACCTGATTTCTTCAATAAGTAGAAGAAATAATGGGAGAGGGGGAGGGAATACTGTTGTAAATTTAAAAGACTTATGAAACATACCAAGAAAATGCAATGTATGGCATTTGAACCTCATGAAAACAAACCAACCATATGAAAAATGTTTGAGGCGGGGCCTCTATGGTGGTGCAGTGGGTTAAGCAATGCACTATGAAGCAAACCGCAGCCACTGCAGCATGAGTTCGATCCCTGCTGCCAGCCAGGGAGGGGACCCACATGGCGCTGCAGACCTCTCCTGCTGGGCCCGCTGCTCCCCTCAGCAGTGTGTTTCAGTCCATCTGCCTGTTCTGCTCCCTACTCTGTCTGGTGAATCCTCTCACCTCCCGCGACTCTGGCCTGTACCCCAGCTCTTGTGTGCATAAATAAATAAATCTTTAAAAAAAGAAAAATGTTTGAGGCAATTGAAGGGATTTGAACATGAACTGAATATTAGATGATTTTAAAGAACCATCATAAATTTTGTTGTGATAATGGTGTTATGGCTAGTTTTAAAAAGTTTAACTGCTATTGATACATACTAAAGTGTTTACTGGATAAAAATAACAAAGTCAAGAGTTTGGTTTAAAATATTCCAGCAAAAAAACAAGTGGACAATTCTTTAAAGTGAGGTGTGATAGATGAAATAAAACTGACAAAATGCCAGTAGTTGTTGAAGGCATATAATATGCAATGGGATTCATCATTTAACTTGTGTTTGAAATTCTGCCAGTTGACCTAGAACAATTTCTGTGAGTTCTTGTTCATTGAAAAAGAAATCATATTAATAAAAACAATGAAGTATATGCATGTGAAGCTATTTTTGTAAGACGATGACCTGGTTTTCTGAAACACACACATATATACATACACATACACATACACATCCAGCAGTTCCTCAAATACCATGTTCCATTCAACATCATTTTGTAAGATGAGAAAAAGCAATTCCGGCCAACATTGAATTATCAATATAGACAGTTTGAGGAACAGCTTTTGTTTATAGGTTGTTTTGTTTAAAGTTGCAGTTTCCAAGAAACTTGGAAGATGTTAGGTGAGAATTCACTGTATATGTATATTCACCTATAACTTTACAAGCACCAAGAATTGGTTGGAAGGTCATATGCTAGTTTATAAACATGAACTTGCTATGACTGGAGACTGATGTGGGTGGTAGGAAGAATAAGTAATGGCAAGTAAAGAAAAATGCTTCACTTAGAAAAGGCATTATGCTGTGACTAAATGTATGCATTTATATGAAAGGATATAAGTGCAGATATTTCTACATGTATAAAGAAGGTTGTTCTTAACTGGGGAAAAAAAAAAAGGAAAAATCCTCCCACATTTTGAAAGTCAGCTGTTTTCCTAGCACTAGAGCCCTGATAGCTACAGTAAATCTCTGCAAGCCCACTTGGAACTGAGTTGAGAAAAAGCAGGGGCTTTCAAATAGCTGCATTCAGTGAGCTGAAGTGAGCCAAATAGAAATGGGGTATGTGGTGGGGTCTTTGGCATGGGGGCTGACTAGAAATCAATACTTCAAAATGCACTGAAACACCACTATGCTGTAGTCATGGATGGCAAGGAAGCAAAACGAAATGTCAGCTAAGCGTACAACAGAGAACAAATATCTTTTTCAGAGCGCTAGTGTCTGGCAGAATGTGCCCCAGAACCAGGCAGTTGTGGTCCAGAGGAAAAGCACCGAGCCAGGAATCAAAATTGTGCTGTTTACGCCTTACCTTGGTTCGGTCGTGTACCAACTGCATGGTCTCAGAAAAGGAATGTGATTTCTGGGTCTCTACACACGTAGAAATGAGAGTAAAAATAACACTCACTTGTGTTGAAAGCATCATTTACATTGACTCTACAAAGTTCTTTAAAAGGCACTATGCATGAAAGTGTCAGAAAAGATTGCTAGCCCCACAACACACACACACACACACACACTCCTTACCACTCCAAACTACCTTCACATGTAGAAATTTTGTATCACAGAAACACAGCCCTTACTAAGTTGATGATGATATGATAACCCATGATGTAGCTGTTGGGATCTAGCAGATACAGATGCTCATCTCTGTTGGTGACCGGAAATGAAATATATATAAAATATATAATTGTTAATAGTCTTGTTCATAACTTTAAAACATTACTTCTGATCTAGAGACATGTCTCAAATCCTTGACCTGAATGATTTCTAAAAAACAGGTACTATCAACTAAATTATGCTCTCCCATCCTCAATTCCTATATTGAACACCTAACTTCCAAAATGACAGATATGACAGTATTTGGGAAGAGAGTCTTGGGGAGTTAATTAGGGTTAATTAGGGTGAGATGAGGTCTTGAGTGTGGGGCCTTATGATGGGCCCCATAAGAAGACATGCCCGAGAGTTTACTACCTATACCTCTACACCCTACCCTTACCCCTCCACCTCCACCCCTGCCCCACTACCACAACCCCCACCTTCTCACTCCTGCCCCCCTATGTGAGGATACATGAGAAGGCAGTCATCCCCAGGCCAGGAAGAGAGCACTCACCAGAAACTGAACCTTAACAAACCTTGATCTTGGACTGTGAGGAAATGTCTTATTTAAGTCACTGAGTTGAAGGTATTTTGTGATGGCAGCCTAGCAGACAAGTGACCCAAGGTCAGGAGCCTCTAAGTTATGTTTTCACTAGATCCTAGATTTCTTGTATCACAAGATGCATGTTAGTGTCCCTTCTTAGCTCTATGACCTTGGGCAAGTTACTTGAGACGTTCCTGTGTCTCTGTTTCTTTTTCTATACAAGGGGGTAATAATGGAACTTATCACAAAGGTTTGGATAATGATTAAGTAAGTTAATACTGGACCTCACCTAGAATGGCATCTAGCAAATGGTAACTATCTAATATCTAGTTAGTAAGAGAAACTATTGTTGTTGGTATCATTTTGTTGTTGTCTGTCTACTGGCTAAATGATAAATCCCATTAGGACCTAGGGACTTTATTTGTTGACAATTGTCACCCTAAGAACTAACATAGTAACAGCACATAAATATTTTCTAAGTGAACTAGACAATGAGAGAAGAGAGAATGAATCAGCAGCAAAAGGGAAAACATTTTCAGGAATTATTTATTGCATCTATAAGTAGAATCATTTCTCAGATTTTAAGAGAAAATTTATATAATTTGCAATTTAATTGATTACACAGCCAGAAAAATAAGGGAAAAATAATATAATGCTATCTGAACAACTGTCCTTAACCCAATAAAATTAGCTGTCATGGAATTATAAGGGTGTGCTCCATCTTAAAGCCCATTAAAGGTGCTTGAAGAACCATTGTGTGAGTTTTGGTTTTTCCTTTAATTTTAATAAAATATTTTACTGGAGGACAGTTTGGGTGTAATAACAATGAAGTGTGGCTACTGCTTTAAGTGACATTCCATTTCATTTCTGGACACCTGTGAAGATGAATAGACTAATCCCAATGCCTGGGAAATTTCGTTGCTAGTTACCCCAAAATGAAATGTCATGTACAAAAACTTGTTTTTTATTGTTTAATATCTAGCTTTCTGCCCAGAAAATCAGAAAGACAAAAAAAAAAAAAAAAAGTAGCTACTCAAAAATGGGCACCACATGCATTATGGAAAACACATCTTGTTTGAAACTTCAGTCCTATTCTTGATGAAAGATCAATAAAAATGTGAACTTTGAAATATTCCTTGTTGCTTCCTGAATAAGGGTGATAATGAGCCTTTAATTTTATTTTGACTGAACTCATAAAGCAAGGCTGGATCTATTGCACAGCTGCAGCCCACTATCTGCATAAACAATCCATATCTCTAGGCAAACCTTTTATAGCCTAAATAAGTCTGGAAGACAATGATAGCTGTAAGCAAGCTAGATTTAAAAGGAGGTAGTGATCTGTAGCTCACAGAAGTCAGAGCATACAGAAAGCCTGTTCCTTCTATTACCAGGACACATTTGGCTATTTTTCAACCTTATCACGTATCTCAAAATATCAGTGTAATGCCCACCTTGGGCTAAACTGCCCAAAGGAATTTAGCAAAATCGTTCTGCTTCTTTGAAGTGCAAATTGTTCTACTGTATAGATGAGAAGGGAAGAAGATCCTCAGTAGCCTTCAGGGGATACTGCCCAGGGTATTGGACAATGGCCAGGTGTTCTCGCTCTCAGAACCCCCCTCACCCACCCCTATGGAAAAGGAGGAAAAGAACTGATGCTTACAAAATCATTGGGCAACCTGAACACTGTGTGGGGTATTCATCGTGTCAAGAAAGTTCATTTCCTCTCAAATCCACAGTGGTCATCACTGGAGGTTTCATACATCAAAACTCTGACAGGAGCAAGAGTTAAAGGAATAAAGTTCATGCTGTTTAATTTCTTCATTAAAAGACTGTCTTTGTGTGTGTTTGTTCAATGCCATTACCCTGTAGCTCTGAATACACCACATGGGTGATTACTTCAAAAGATGTATTACTCTTTCTTTATTTCCACTTCACTCTTCCCTGGGACTGCCATCTGGTCTATGACTTTAATATTATCTGTATACTGATGGTGTCCAAACATCTCTCCATCCCATCTCCTGCTTGAGCTCCAGACTTCTATCCCACTTCCCACTTGATTTATCCACTAGGATGAAGAATGGGAATCAAACATGATCATTTTAAAGACAGGGGCCTCCCTGATGGCATAGCGGGTTAAGCAATGCACTATGAAGCAAACCTGCAACCACTGCAGCATGAGTTCGATCCCTGCCGCCGGCCAGGGAGGGAACCCACATGGCAAGGCAGACCTCTCCTGCCTCGCCCACTGCTGCCCTCGGCCGTGTGTTTCTGCATCCTGCTCTGTCTGGTGAATCCTCTCACCTCCCGCAACTCTGACCTGTACCCCAGCTCTTGTATGCATAAATAAATCTTTTTAAAAAATTTTAAAAAAAGACAAAGCTATTAATTTCCATTCCATACCTATTTCTCTCAAAGACATCTACCCACTTGCTCAAGTCCCAAATCTAGGACTTTTCCTTGATTATTTCTTTCCTTCTCCGATCCCTATCAGGTTGGCCTCCAAAGTACACAACGTAAAAATATCAATTAACAATATCAATAAACAATATTAACAATAACAAGTTCTTGTACATGACACCCTGCGAGGTGCTGGGTGCCAGGACTCCCGGTGTCCGGGTCAGAGCTCCTTCTTCTGTATCTTCCTCCCTTGCAATTCTACAGCATTCATCACAATGACACTGAGAGCTAAATAAGGTATTTTAACCTCTCTACCCTAGTTTGAGTTAATGAGATGAGCTGCACCAGCCTCCCCCTGGTAGCCAGGGTCACTCATGGTGCTCCTTTGGCAGAGCATCTTATTGGGACCAGCTTGTTCTCCTGGGCTCTAGGTTGGGATTGGCAGGATGAGTTTCAGTGCTTCACACTTGGTGTGCAAAATCCTCTACTCAGAGTAAGGGAAAGCAAAGCTGAGGCCAAATAACCAGGCATGGGGCACACTGGACCCCTCAGCCAGATGGCCCTGATGGCAGCGGGGTCTGCTGAATGATCCGGGCCATGGAGACGTGGTTAACAGTGGGCTGCTGGAAGGAAGCACTGAAAACTCAAACGCACTGCCATTCCATACTCTAGACAAATGGATTAAATAATCTCCTTAAATCCTCTTTCTATAAAGTGAAACCCAAGTAAAACTTCAAATAAATCATCTCAAAAGGTTTCTGAATCAGCAGCTTACCTTCAAATTGTTCCATGTAAGTTGTTACTTCTCCTTGGAGATCTATCCTTGACCTTCACTGCCGATAGGCTGACTTTCCCCTGATTTGCCTAGGGACAGTGCTGGTTTATACCTACTGTCTCCTTTCTTTTCAAGATGCTACCACTGTGGCCTTGCTAATGTTCTGCACACCGTGAAGGGCAGGTATTGAGCACATCCTTCTTGTGGCACACCAGAGAAAAGCCAGCCCTTTGGTCTATGTCCACAGCTGCCACTGCCTGGGTCTGGAGTTACTCAGACCTGATCAGTTTAGTTGTAACCGAACCCCAGAAGTCTTTCCATCCTTGGCCACTAGCACACTAAGTCAGCTGTGAAAAATTCTACCTGGTTCTTCTCCTCTCCTGAGTCTTATCTTTTAGCTAGTAGAGTGTAGGGTAAAGGTTGATCAGGTATTTCCGCCCTCCCGCCACTGTGATGATGGACACCTGCGGTGCTGCGAGCATTCCAGGGTGGGCATGCGCAGGTGGGTGCACCTGTGTTGGACACGGGCATAAATGGGCGGCGTCATGAGAACTGTGAGGACGGACCGAGAGAATCAGCAGCAGCAGCAGCAGCAGAGAGAGAGATAGAAGAAGCAGCCGAGAGGGTGAGATGCGCTGGGTGCTGGGAGGCCTGCCAGCCTCCCGGCCCCCCAGCACCCCTGCCTGCCATGTACTTGGCCACCTCTACTAAATAAAGTATGAAAAGCCACCAAGGGCTCCAAGACTCTCCTTCCCTCACCCGTCTGATCCCAAACCCTGCTCCAGTGCTCCCATTCTGCCGCTACATAGAGTCACTCACTGAAGGTGTATTGGGCCCATAATTCTTTGCTTCCACTCCCTTCCACACTAGTTCCCCATTTATCTACCCCTCTCTACTTCTCCCCACACTGTTACCAACACTATGGACTTGCTCTGATTTGCTTGCCCTAAATATCACCGTACCCAATTCTCCATGAAACACCATCACATTCACTCACTTCAGCTATGAAAACCTTACACCTGCTTCAAATCTACTTATTTATCAATCACTGAATTGCACTTATTTGTTAGGCACCATTCAAGGTGCTGGAAATATAGTACTGGACAAAACAAAGTCCCTGAGCTCAACAAATTTAGATCTGCAGTCTTTAAAATTCCTTATTGACCACACCAGGGTTCCCCTTCCTGTGAAATATCTGAAATCTTATTGTTGTGGTCACATCACCACATTCACCCAGGTTAGAAATAGGAAACTCATCTCGGGCTTATCATTCTTTCAGACTCCCTAAGAATTCCATTCTCTACCCCATCTCCCCCATCTCAACCCAACTCTCTAGCTAAAACTCATCATAGGTGACTTGAACTATAGTTACCTAAATGGTTGCTCTGCCTCTGGTCTTGCCTCCCTCAACTCTCTCTCCCAGGGGATCGCTCATGATTTCTTTAAAATAAAAGCTCTAGCCAAGTCCTTCCCCTGCTTATACTGCTTCAAAAGCCCAAGTTACTTGATAGGACACACAAAGCCCTATAGGGTGTCTCTTACATCTCTACCCTCATTGCTTTGCATAGTTCTATCTTGTGTTTTCTCCTGCGGGGGAGAATGTAGTCTGATGCATCTCCCCAAGCTCAACCGTTCGTTCACAGCTGGTTTGCACATCTGTGTAGTCTCCATGCTTAGTTAGCACAGTGCCTGACATATATTAGGTCCTTAATAAATTTGGAACTGAACTTAGTTTGTTATTGTGTCTGCATTATAGATTTATCTTAAGCTTTCATGTGCCTGTGTCTTGCTTCTCCAACCTTGTAATGCATTTACTTAGTCTTTAGCACTATTTATCATGTATAAATGCTCCAGTTCCCTTCCTCCTACACTCCCTTTAAAGTTAGGGATAACCATGTGATCTGTTCTGGCCAATGAAATATGAACAGAATTACCACTTTCTGGAGAAAGCATTTAATCCCTGTTAGGGTTTGGAGTTGACCTCCCCTCAAAGGTACAGAGGACACTCACGATAATGCAAGTCACACAGTGAGGTTTAATTCCAGCTAGCTGGGGTCCAAGTATCTGCCCAACACAGCAGGGGGCTTCAACAAGGACCCTTAGCACTCAAAGCCAAAGGTTTATATTGCATTTTCAAAACATCTAACTCACAATTTTCCATAGCTCTACATATCTTTGGCTTATTCCACATCCTGGGGGTTTGCAAGATAAGCTCTTTGCAACAGGACATCTGGTCCCTGTGAGGTACTGCCCACATTTTGGTGTTTATGATTAAGTTGTTTTTTTCAGGGTCTTATGTAGTTCTTTTTTTCCCAAGTCATATACTCAGTAAAATGGTTTTCCAGCCATGGAGATGGCCATTCTCATGCTAACCCACTCTTACAATCACCAGTGTAAGATACTGCCATGATCTCTTCCTCTTGCTGCAGGGAAAATAAGATAAAATAGAGCCTTCACCAGTTTGGTGGTTTGCATGACTAAACCTAGCAGAACCTCCTGCTGACCTGTGCTGGAAGTGTAGTATCAGTACAAAACAAATGTTGGTAATCCAGGGAGATGTGCAGATTATTTCTTGTGGTCAAATAACCTTGTCTGTCTTGACTCTCTGTTCCCTGAAGACTGGAACTACAGCACTTACCCTAGTGTCTTCCTAATGCCATAATGTTCTAATATAAATATTGTATTTAAACTTTATTTTCTGGTTTTCATTCATTATGTCAGTTTTCAAATATTCTTATCTGATTTTGCTATCTCATTACTAAAGTGCAATTTCTGCTCCATTTCAGCGCAATGATGATTTCTAAAGTAGAAAATTAACATTTCTAGCCAGTTCATAATCCAGTGCTGGTCAGTCATGTAAGGTTCTGTGCGGAGTGAAATGCCTGCCCTCTGACGACTGAGCAAATCCTGCTGTTCCTCTGGGCGGCACTGCAGGGGGAACAAGAGCAGGCGGACCCCAGCCCAGGCAGACAGCGGCAAAGCAGGGGACTGAGTCACCACTTACCAGGAGCCATGGGTGTTGCCAAACAAGTCTCCCTGCCTCCTCTACCCCAGCAGATGGCACAACAGCATGGCAGTAAATGCAATGAAATATTCCTCCATTTACCTTTATATGCTTTTTTAAAACTTCACTTTGAGTATATCATTCCGTAAGAAACAAAAGTCCTCTCTGGTTATTTTTCAACTCTGTTAAACAATGGAATATTCAAAAAGAAAAGGGTTCCCAAACAGTCTCTTCATGAAAGAAATGCCTAATGTATATTTATTCTCTGAAATCCTTATGGAAACCTGAAAGGTCTATATCTTTTCTCCCTCATGTAAGTTTATTATGTATCACACCAATCTTATTTCATGCACGTTGGCACGGAGCTAGCTGCTTGTGTACTAGTTTATGGAGTTAGACACACACACACACACAAACCCATATAGGATTTCTGCTATTTTTTTCCAACTTTTAATTTTCCAGCACATTGCCTGCTACCACCTGCCATATCCACACCTCTAAATACGCCTTCATAGGAAAAGATCCAGCTGATCTTGCCTCATCTGCTTATTATCCTGGAAGTCAAAATTAAATTTGTAGGTACTGTTTCTATGGTTATGTTTCCTAAAGTTAATTGCAATTTTTTTTTTTTAGCTAGTTATCAACTTTGAATTTTAAATTGAAGTTTTTATTTTTGTAAGCATCAAGTGTTTTCGTTTGGACAATATATGTCTACATTTATTCTAACTACAATGTAATTTCCTAAGATACTTTCTGAAGGACAACCAAATTTTCAAGTTAAAAATAAGTTGGTAGACTTTTCATAATTTAACAATGAAGAAAGAATCCAGTGGCTTTTTTCTTCAACCTAAACAAAACGTTTAGGGACTAGCAAATGTTCAGGCACTATTTCTTTAGTGCAAAAATACATAAAACAAATGTGGGTGTGCAGGTCTGTGCTATGTATGGGAAGAGATCTGCCCTGTGTTGCTCATAACTCTGCCTGGCATTAGGGTACCGCTCCCTGTTCTTAAGACAGGTCGCTCGGTAGAGGACGGAGACAAACATTTTGAAGTCTGTCAAAATAATACCAAGAAGAAACCACAATGGAAAAAGATTGACAGGTTCAGATGCACAAATATTTAAAGCTTCAATACTAAATCTAAAAATTAAAAATTAGATACTTGTGACATAAAATGTCAATAGAAGACATGTTTCACTACACATACAGAGGAGATGATGACCAGTGAACCTAGAGAACAAAATCAGGTTGACCTCTCCAACGAGTTTTCATTCAGCATGAGTAAACGTTTAAAGTAACTAACAGCATTAAAAAGAGTATAAGGCATGATTCTGCGGGTAATAAATACTGCTGTCATTTTGGGGGGAAGTAGTTTGATCACCTATATCAACCCCTATAAATGTGGATTTCCCTAAACAAGTAGCTCTGATTCAAGGTGTATGTCTTCATCCAATCATTAGGTAAGTGTCTGCAAGGACTTTTATTGCAGGGGTTCAGTATGCACACAGAACGCACTCCAAAATTTTAACTGTTATTAGCTACAAAAGGAAACCTGAAAAATCACTAGTTTCTTTTAAACTCCATGGTATGTCTAAAGTCACTGTTACACTTAGTATAATTTGTCTCACTTTTTCACACAAAGCATTTTAAAAGTATAGAAATGGCGATTGTAGCTTTAGCATTCCTCTCCAGAGTTACCCAAAATCAAATTTTATTCCAGCTGATAACAAGGAAGATTAAATATGAGAAGCATAATGGCAGGGTCCCTTACACAGCAGCTCTTGCTTCTTCTCTGGTTACCTCTGCCTGTGCAGAGAACTGTTCAAGGGAGATTTCTTCAGCCCCACACATGCTCTAGATAAATTTGGCCATAAAGTCATAATTTTCTGTGCCTCTGTGATGCTTTTTCATGAAGCCAGATATCTGAACACAATCCTTGGGAATGCAGCACACAGCAGCAGGCAGTGAATGAGAAACTGATTCCCACTTTCCTAAGAGCTCCCAAAGAAAGCATCCTTCCCCTACGTTACAGCAGAAAACAGAGGCAAGTGAGAAATGTCTTGCCCAGACACAAAACTCGGAAGATGGCTGTGGACTCTGAGGTGGCCAGGCTGGCAGCTGTATGGCTGAAATAAATGGCTTTGGGCCACAGCAGTAAAAAGCCAGCAACAGTCACACATTTGCAATCAGTTTGGCAGTACTTCCCATCCAGACTGAGGGATTTTGGTTCCCCCATATGAGGCAATGACAAGGATTTCAAATGGACCAAACATTTTTATATTAGTGTAAACAGCACTGAGACAGCTTCAGCTGGCAGAAGAGAGGGAAACCAACAGTATATGCATTATTTACTCCAGAGAAACTAGCTGAGCACCATCTGCTCTCAGCCACCACCCCTATCCAATGTAGCCCTCTCTATACTATCCTCTCACCCTGCTTCTGTGAACTCCCACCCCAATCTTGTCTAAGAACCTGAAATTCCATTGTTTTCCTGAATACCGAGACTTGGAAAGTTAATTTCATCAGAGCAATTGGTTAACACGGAAGCTCTCTTAATGTTTCAAAGTATAATTAGTTGTCCAACTGAAATTTAATCTTCCAGTCTTCAGACTGGAAGACTGAAGACTTTGGTCCTGAGACTGAATGCAATGTTTCACTTATAGAATAAGGAGGGGGAATATTGCATGCATCATGGAAAACCAATATTTTTCCACTCTAAGGTCTATAAACTGGTTCTGGGTCATAAAAGTACAATAGAAAGGCCTGCTAAATTAACAATAGGAAAGATGTTGCATAAAACAAAGACAACTTTCCAAAACACCTATGAGCCACATGTGGTATCTACATTTGTGTCTAGTTGATTTTTATAGAAACAATAGCCTTTTAGGAAATTAACTCTGTCCTACTCTGAAACCCAGAGGACCAATATTAGTCAATCAAAACCATTGCTAGATGCAAGAGTGATTACAGTACTACATGTGATCTAGTGACTGTAAAGGAGACTATAAAAATGAGGCCCCAGAGCAAGAAAAACACAACTTTTCATTAAATACAAAAACAAACCACTTAGGCAGAAGTAGCTCAAAATTTATAAGTGTTTGTAAGAGTATAAATGATTTATTGTTTTCTGTTACTCACATTTGCATACCAGAATAAGAAAATAGGAGTTAAAATCTAAAAACATGCCCCAGCTCTCCCAAACCTGATCTGAAAATTAGATAAGATTTAGCTGTCTAGAGAGAAAAGCAGACAACACCCACAGCTCTCACTAACCTCAGTGCATCAAATGATTCCCTCCTTTTCTATCCTACTAATGTCGCTGTAATTATACTTCCAATAAGAGGTGAAACCAATTAGAAAAATAAGATTTCACTGGCAGTAGAGATTAAATATGAGTTCAGTAATCAGCTTCTGCAAACATGAAATAATGACAGGGAGAAGCAAGTAACCCCCAGCTGCTCAGCTGAGTAGATACGCAGTTGAAGTCAAGGTAAAAACTGGGAATGAACAAAGTGACATTAAGAAAAAAATATATCTTGAGGCTGGGCAAGGTCAGTTGATGAAGGTCAGATACAAGCAAATGTTTCTTAAAAATCCTAGAAGAAAAAAAGAACCAAATTACTCCAAGCAGCAAAAGAAAATTCAAAGCCTTTCTAGTCCCAAGTGAATTAACTTCAAAGAAAACTCTCTACATAAGGCTAAAATGATTATTTTTTTGTGATTTAAAGTCCCAGTAAAATGATGTAATTTTAAAGTCTCATTGCATTTAATTCACAAAATAGTCTGTCAACAAGGTAATGGCCTATTGAGTGACAGCTCGTCAACTGTATTCTTAAAGGACACTAACATGTGTCACACATAATAATGTTCACAAATATTGTCACTCACCTCTGTGGTTACAGGAAGGACAAGAGGAGCACCATGTGAGCAGAGCAATTTAAATGGAAATGTATGGAATGGGGTTGTACTGTATTATGCACTGGGAAGGTGACTTCTAAGGAAGAGAGACTAAATGAGTCCCTTTCCCCCTGACCACATACAAAGGGTCAAGGCATCTCCATCAAGCCTCCCAGAAAGCTAGACCAAACTATATTTGAGATTCAGACTATTGCTGCCCTAACACTTTAGTGAAATAAAATCTCAGGTTCCTCATAGGTCACAGTAAAGCTTAACTGCCCTTGAAGTTACAGGATTTAGAGTTTCCATAGCATTCTCGAGGGTCTCACCTAGAGTTATCAGAAAAAAGATAATTTGGAGTGATTCTTTAAATGTCCCACCCTAGGTGCACCATGAAAACTAAGAGTGGTAGAAAACCAAAACTTATTTTTTAAATATAAAGGCAAGTTTAAATATCAGAACATACATTAATATGAGAATGTGATTAAAAGTTTAAAAGATTTAAAAGTAAAGATTGGTTAAATGGGTCTAGTCAGCACACAATTAACAGAAGCCTGCTGCTTCAGAGTCTATATGGCATTTTTTTTTAAGATTTTGTTTATTTTATGCATACAAGAGCTAGGGTAGAGGGTAGAGGCGGGGGGTGGCAGGAGAGGTGAAAGGATTCAGCAGAGACAGAGTGGGGAGCAGAACAGGCAGATCAACTGATACACAGCTGAGGGGAATGAAGATTGCTGCACCATGTGGATCCCCTCCCTGGCCCTGGTCAGGGATCAAATGCCTGCAGCAGCTCAACAGAGCAAGCTCAACCCCTTGCGCCACCAGAGAGGCCCTCTATATGACATTTTAAGAAACACTTTTTTTCTTTCCTTGACTTTTGTCATGGCTTTATCGTGTTTTCTATACTCCATCCTTTTCTGTCTTTGACTTTTTACATAATTGCATTAGCTCTGATTCATATTTTTTCTTTTCAAAGCTTTGAATCTGCTTTAAAGGAAAAGCTTTCTGACATTTTATTATAGATTTTGAGTACTTTAATTTCCTTTCTCTCTAGCTTGCTAGAATTTGCCACAAAAAGTACTGACATTTATCAGATGCTTTCTCAGTATCTACTGAGATTATCATATAGAATTTCTCACAGCTTTTGAGGAAAATTATCTGTTTTATTTTGTTTGTTCACTTGATAAACCACACTTGTATTTCTGAGATAAATCCAGCTGCTAAGGATATATTGTGATTTTTATAAAATAACTGTTATTTAATGTACCACAATTTTGTGATTTTTGTTTTTACCCAGGTTCTAATTTTCCTTTTCTGTTAGTCGTTATCTGATTTTGATTCCAAGTGACATTCACCTGCTAAATCCTTTTGGAGAAAACTTCCTCCTTACCATTTATCTGAACAACTTTCTAGCTATCTAGAATAATCTGTTCCTTGAACATTCAGTAGATCTTTGAGTCTAGACCTGGTTTTTATCTTCTGGGAAGACAGTAATACATTAATTTACATAGTGCTCGTATCATTTTCAATTCCTACCAACAATGTATGAAAGATTTGCTTCTTCACAGCCTTGCCAACACAGCATTTCATCAATCATCTGATTTTTTTTTTGCACTAAATAGGTGTTCAAGGGTGTTTTGACTTAGTTCTTAATGTGTATTCCTATTAAGATGAATTCAGAGTGCTTTCATTTCAAAAGTTTTGTTTAATTCCCAGTAGTTCTCATTTTCAAACCTCTTCATTTTTCCTTGATTCTTGCTTTTTCTATTGTCTCAAATCCAATAATTACTTCATTGAATGTTTTACACATAGCTATTTTAAATTCAGTGTCTAATCATTTTAGTGCATCAAAACATTTGGTTGTAAATCTGTGTTTTAGTGACCCTAAATTGTAGCCTGCTGCTTATGCATGCAGTAAGTCCTAGTCATTGTTTCTTGATTGGGATATATCAGTAAACAAAACAAGGGACCTTGGTCTGATGGGATAAGAAACATAGAGGAATATATATTATCGCTAAGGAAGAAACTAAGCAGTCAACAATACATGAAGCAAATGACATTAGAAAATTATGCCAGAAGTTGTCAAGTATTATGAAAAGACATGGAACCCAGAATGGAGATAGCAAGAGCCAGCAGGGGAGAGCACAGGTCCCAACATTTAATAGATGTCCACTTACAAAATCCTGCTATTTTTATATCTGAAGAATTCTCTAAGCCCATTCTATTCACTCCATCTCTACCCAACTCTCTGGCTAAGGACTTTCATCATAGGTCATTTAACCTATGCAATCACCTCAAATAGGTTACTCTATCTCTGGTTTTGCCTCCCTCAAATCTACCTTCTATGGGACCATGTAAAATTCATTTAAAACAAAAAATTCAGCAGGGAATCCTGCTCATAACTCTTCAGATTTAAAACAGTCACCAAGGTGGAATTCAAGAAAATTCTTAAAGGACAAATCATATAGTTATTTTGGAGAAGAGTGGAGAGGTAGCAACTGCTGCAAAGAATGAAAGTAAAAGCAGCCAGTTCTTCAAGTTTGATTCTTCTCTCTAACCCACATTGTCCCTGCTTTAAAAGAGATGGCAATACACATTAGCATAATTATAGATAAACAGATGTCCAGTATGCATCGCCTGCAGATTCAACTCCATTCAATTATCTTAAACATAAATGTATATACACACATATCTGAAGTTTTATCAATTTATGCTTTAGTTGCCTTTCAAGGAAACACACATACAAGATTTCTAACAGACTGCCCCCTTAAAAATGATCTTTTGTACACCAGTTACCTACTTAAGGGTGACTATCTCCAGGGTTTCCAGGTCAGTGAGCACCTGATTATTTTGCTGTCCTGTATCAGTTTAAAGACACAAAAACACTGATTCAAAAGAATACCTGCACCCCTATGTTTATAGCAGCACTCTTTACAGTAGGGAAGACCTGGAAACAACCTAAATGCCCA
>JAGFMF010011574.1:9991644-10032737 GCA_019455555.1 Galemys pyrenaicus
GGTGCACTGGTGAGATGGTGATGGGGAATACATGGGGATTACAATTAATGGCAAGTATATGTAAATTTTAAAATATTTTAATAAAAGAAAAAAATAAAAAAAATAAATAAAATGTACTACGTTAAGTTTATTCCAATAAAAAAAAAGATTTCTATCTGCTCTATTTTTTAAGGAAGTTACATATGCACTTGGGCTTCAATTAAATTTTAAAACCTAGTATGGTTCATTTTGGTGCTGTACACATTGCAAACTACACAATCATACACATTCTGAGACTGGTACTGGTTCAATAACATACTGAGCATGCAAAACACATTAAACACATATTACAACACCGTTGCAAGATCTTTTTGACAGAAATCTTTAAAGCAGTTCATTTTCAAATAGTACCTTTTGTTGGAGAGTTTTAAAAAATCATTTTGTAGTAAAAAAACACTGCTTTATTTAATGTGTAGTTTCACTGAGAGACTTTATCATTGCAGAATGCTTACTGTTTTTATAACCACATTTCACTTAAAGTCTTCCTGAAAAAAAAGTTCATTTGTTTTTGTTGGTCTGGGCAAAGGGTGATAAAAAGCCTTACAGTCCAGGCAATCACACGGAGAACAAAGGGCAGGTGTCATTTTTTATTGTGATTGGCTGGAGCTGAAATCAGGACTTTCTCCCTCTCTCTGAGGCTATTGTGGAATTTACAGTAATCACCCTGGCTGACTGCCCATCACACAGCTGAACAGCACACCAAAAAAATAATATCTAGGGAGAAGGCCACAACATATTTTTTAAATTCTCATTGTTTTTACTCTGCAACTTCGAAAGATTTTTTTTGAGAAAAAACTCACCCAGCTGTTACCACTATTCATATTCCAATAGCCTCCAAACTGCTCCAGGCCACCTGGTTGACTTTTGCCTTGGAGTCGGTCCAGAAAAGCATTATTTACCCTTTAAAACAATGAAAAATGTGTGTGAGTGGAAAGCTGGCTGCAGGGCTGAGAGACTTTTGAGAATCTAATGTGCTTTATGAACTGACTGTGGGGATTGCGTCCCCCCTTCAGCTTAGAAGAAATCTACAGAAAGTGCTTTTCACATTAACCACATGACACACTGTTAACAGCCCTTGGCTGGAGCCGGTGCCAATCTTGACTCAAGCTCTGCACTTCAGCTTCATGCCCTCACCCTTAGTACGAGATGAGCCTTGATCACCCAAACACCATACCCCAAAGGCTCATGCCAGATATGAACCCCAGAGATGGAGAGAGATGCATTCTTCAGCAAGAAATGAAACATGAAGAGAAACCAAAAATAGTTGTTGCAAGGCCCATGTCTCACCCCTCCACCCTACACCTCCTTGCCAGGTCTTGCTAAATTAAATCCCCTAAGAGAAAAGTAGAGGGAAAATGAGAAGAGTATGGGAAAAGGAAAACTAACAGAAGAGACAAGTCCCAACTTTTAAAAGAAGGAATGGGTACATTTTTCCCAGATGTTCAGTCACTGGTAGCCACCAACTTCAAATAATAAATTTGACATATATGAGATAAAAGTATAAAGAAAGGCAAGAACGTGATTATCATAAAGGTCACAGGATTACCTGGAAGGTGGTGGTTACATTCTGGTGTTTACTTTATAGTTAGCCATTCTAAATACTTGTTTTGTGGATGTTTCTGCATGTTACATATTATAATTATTAATTTAAAAAATAAATTAAAAGCAACACCACGCTCTGATTTGTTCATGTATGACTGAGTAGAGTTAAGAGCCGAGGCTGGAGAGGCAGCACCGTAACAAGGACCCTATGATGGCAACAGATGATGGAGGAAGAGTGTCGCTAATCAAACCTTGGCAGGAACACACTGCCTGGCACATTGCTGCCACTCAGCACATGTTTATGAAAGAAAGGCAGGGCCCAGCCACATTAGCCTCCTTTATGAGCCTGAAGGGATCATGCCTTCCTTTTGCTTATAACCCTTCCATAACATCCTAATAAATTTAAAATAAAATCACTAGCTTAAAATATCTTGTATTCTCTGGCTTTTACCTATACACTACTTACCCCCTATAAATTATTTGGGACTTTAAAAGTTCAAGGGAAATGGTGGGGGGTGTGGATCAATCCAGTAAATGAGGTCAATGGTATGATGAAGGCAGACTTAGACTGTCAGTGGTCAACCTAATGTGGTTTATAGAGATGCTGATGCAGAATGGTGTACACCTGAAATGTGTATCATGTTATTATGTAATGTAACATCAAAACATTCCTTGAAGTGCCAGCTCATTCCAACTTTGGAGACTTTGCATTTGTATTAGGCCTGATGTTTCAACCCTCCGTCTCATGTAACTGGCTCTTGTTCTATGATGTTACCTCTTCCATGACCTGTTGCCTCCTGTCACTCCCATGATACCACCCTGTAATGTGGTTTTCATGGAACACATCATTGCTTGAAACAATCTTGCTGTTAAATTGTTAACTTTTATTTATTTCCTCCAGACTGCCACTGCCATGTGGTCAAGGAACTTCTCTGCCTTAGTCCTATAGTCCCAGTGCTAAAGCAAAGGTCTTGCAGCATGTTCTCTGATGTGTGACTGGTTAATGAATCGTGCAGGCACGTGGTCCCTACTTCTGCCTGCTTCTGTGATGGTAGCCATATCATGAAACCCCCTATGATGGTAAAGGCAGCCTGCAAAACAGTTCACTGTCAGCTGTCTACCATTTAATCAAAATCTTTGAAGACTGACAGCTTGCCATAATATATAAGGTGACGTGATTCACCTTTGAGCATCAGTTACTAAAAGGAACCAGCAAAGGGATTGAGCCTTCCTTGAACTTTGGGAGTGCTCCCAATTGTCCTAAGTCCCCACAATATGGGTCAACCAGGATCATGGATGGCAAAGAAAATTGTTTTTCTCAATTCCTATCGAGATAGCAAATCATCAAAATAACATACCAGTTTATATTTTTGCTTTCTAATTTTGGAAACTACATATATTTTATTGACATCAAACCAACTCTGGATTTTCTTCTACAGGTTAATTTGGATAAAATTATAATTCATTAATTCACATGATAATTACTGAATTATCATTTGGTAATTCAAATTCCAGTTAATCAATTCAATTCATTCCAGTTTTTGGCTTGTGGGCCATATCTGTTCAAGTCCTTGACCCTCATACACTGTCTTTTCTCTCCGGGATTTCCAATTTTCTCTCTTACAGAAGTGTCACACTGGGTCGGATGCAAGCCTACTCAAGCTCAATCATTACAGGATTCATTGCAAAGCTTGTCAGGAATCCTACAAGTTTTCTATTACAAAACTCAGGTTTGAATTCTTCTCTATGAACCTCTAAACAATAGAAAACAGGCTGTATTTTTATACCAATAAAATGATGTCCCTGGAGAAAAACCTAACTTATATTCTCTACATACATAATTCATCACTTGTTTTGTAGCCCTTGGCAGAAACAGACATAGCAATGTTATTCATTAGAGGCTACTGAGTATTTTCATAAGATAACATGGGAAAGGCTCACTGTATACTCTAATACAAACATGAAGGCTCTTCAAAAACTGAGAATGTAAAATGTAAGTGTAAAGACTTGATTGGTTATTTCAAAGTTGATTACTGAGTTTATTATTCAGAATTATTTCTTCATGGACTTAATGTAGATTCTATTTAACTGGAATCAATAGGAAGAAAAAATAAGATGTAGAAAAAAAGCCCAATTCCACCAATATTTAGGTGTTCATTAGGGGACAGAAATAAAGAATGAGGGCCAGGATTTATATAACCAAAAAAAGTAATCTTTTTCAACTCACTTTAGTTAAATAATCTTTGTTTTCATTGGGTGACTACTGAAGATTAATTTCTTTGCAAATAAGGCCTATCAATATGACATTCACTATCTTCAAGATGATTTAAGCCTAATCCAATTAACACTCAGAAATTCAGAGAAATATCTGGCTACCATTAAAAGCCAGTGTTAAATAAATAAATACAATATCAGGTTCTTTTAAAGAGATTTTTAGGAGAGAATGAAAAAAAAAAAAAACAATAAAAAGAACTAAACTGAAAAATGCCCCACTTTGTAAAAGCAGTGATGGTCTCCCCTCACCCAACAAAATAGACTCACCAGTGTATCAGAGTTGATGCTCCCTTACAATCAGAAAAGAACATGTAAATTCACATTTGGTATTTTAAACATGTGAGAGCAGCATAATTCTGTCAAAAGAATATGAGCATCCATCCACAGTTAGTGGCTCCAATAGAACCGAAAACTTCCATTAATACTTTTGAAGTCTCTCATTTATAAAATGAAACCACCAGAATCTTAAAATGTACTCCGATACAGGTAGGGTTAAACACATAAAAAGCCACTCAATTCCAAAAGAAAAATTTGTTCTTTTAAATCATAAAAAGTCTTTACATTAAATTCTTCTCCTGAAACACTTTAGAACACTGCAGCAAATTCAAATAACTCAAGTGTCCACGAAGAAAATCCTAACACCATGTTTACTCACTGTTCAAATATTAACATGGTATTTTACCGGGTACTCTTAAAATCTGATATTAGTAATAAGACAGAGTATGCTTACACTATTAAAAATTACTGAATCACTTTATCTTAAATTTTTTCCTAACATATTAGTATAAAACAGCTCTAATGGTAGTTTGGCCTGAGTTTTTATATTCAAATTTGAATGTCCCTATCTTGTATTCAGTTATCCTGAAGTAATACACAAATGATACAGCACTGAAATACTTTATCCCAGGGGAAATAAATATAAACTAAATAAACACATAGCTTGAGAGCATGAGTCAGTTTTGTAGTGTGAATTTAGATATTTTGTGTGTGTAGCAGTTGACATCCTCACACACACCATACCCCATAACATAAAAATTAAACAGGTAATATAGATTCTAAAACTATATTCAATGTTACTATATTATTTTCATAAGACATTACAAAAACTTTATAGGTAATTGATTTAACCAATGATGCTTATTTTATTGGCCATTTATACCTCCTATGTTCGGACTGCTGAGTTCTGATTCTCTCTTCCTCCTCTTGTTGTCGCTTAAATTCCAGTAATTCACTCTAGGAAGAAAAAAAGTTTTTAAAATATGGTTTTAAATTAATATTATTGTAAAAAATACAAGCAAATCAATTACATATTTAACTAGCTGTTGCAATAATTCATTTTTTGAGCCTTTTGCTTAAATACCATTTCAATGTGAAATTACTCTTTTACTTAACTATGTGTGACAAAAGTAATTCTGCCTTAGTCAACCAATAGTACTATGAGTGTAAAATTGTGAGATTAAAAGGGCAATGTGCATGACTAAGATATTAGAATAGGTACAACATACATAGGAAAAAAAAAAATCAGTGTAAGTCAAACTCACCTGAATCTTACAAAGAAAAGCAAATCAATTTGTTCCTTAATGAATGTCACACAATGCCATTTCTTGGTATTTCTCTAGCATTCTTTTCCCAACCAATTCATAGAAAATATTGGACTCAATTCTGTTGTACAATTTTATTAGTAAAACATTCTCCATCCTGGATAGTAAATGTTCACTATTATTGACTAGTAACTTCTAATATCTATCCTTCTCAATCTGTTTCAAAAAAATTCAAAAGGATAGAAAATTTCCAAACACATTCTGTGAAGTCAACATAACCTTGATTCTGAAAATAGAATTGGGATAGCAAAACAAATAGGCCAATATATCTGCTGAACATAGATCAAAAATCCTCAACAAAATATTAGGAACCCAAAATCAACAGTACATGAAAATAATCACACCACATGATGAAGAGGGATTTATTCCAGAATGCCAGTGTGGTTCTACAAATACAAATCAATAGATGATCTACATCAATAACAGGGAAAACAAATAAATCACATAATTATTTCAATAGATACATAAAGGCATTTGAAAATAACTCTTTAATGATTTTTTTTAAAAAGGGGGATTTAGTAAAAACATTTGTCTACATAATAAAGCCCATATATGATGAACCCATTGTCAATGGGAAAAAAACTAAAAGCTTTCTCTGGAGATTAGAAACAATGCAAGGATGTTCATTTTCACCAGTATTATTCAGCAGAGTTCTGAAAGTGCTCTAATTAGAGCAATTGGATAAGAAAGATATAAAAGTTATCCAAGTTGAAAGGGAAGGACTACAACCAATAACTATTTACAGGTGACATGATAAAAGATATAGAAAATCCCAAAGGCTCCAGTAAAAAAGGCTATTATATTCAATAATTAGTGAATACAGTAAAGTGGCAGGCTACAAAGTTAATATACAAAAATTGGCTGTATTTCTATACCAAAATAATGAACTAGTTAAAGATCAGGAAAACGATCCTATTTACAATCATACCAAAATGAATTAAATTATCTTAGCATACATTTGACCAAAGATGTGAAAATGTTTTACACTGAAAACTATAAGACATTGTTGAAAGAAATGGAATAAAGCATAGAGAGGTGAAAAGGTATTCTATGCTGATGGATTAAAAGAATCATCATCATTAAAATGACTATTACTTAAAGCAATATATAGATTAGGTGCAATGCTGATCTTAGAACAAAAATTCACGAAATTTGTTTGGGACTAGAGAAGACTCCAAGTAGCAAAAACTCTTGGGGGGGAAAAAAAACAAAAACAAAACAGAACTGGGGGTATCACATTCCCTCACTTCAAATTATACTGCAAAGTGATATTAATCCAAACAGAAAGGTAATGGAATAAAAACAGACACATGGGTCAGTGGAAAAGAATTAAAAGTACAGGAATAAAACCACACACAACTAATTCAGAACAAAAGAATTAAGAGTTTACAGGGGAACAAAGAAAATCTTTTCAATAAATGGTACTGGGAAAACTGGACAGCCACAAAAATTAATTCAAAATGGATTAAGACTTAGATGAATATCTAAAACCATAAAATACATAGAAGAAAACAAAGGATATATATACTTGACATCAGTCTTGTATGTGTTTGAGTTCTTGATTTCAATGGCAAGAAAAATAAAAGCAAAAATAAACAAATGGAACTACATGAAACTAAAGTTTCTGTCTAGTGAAAGAAACTTGCATTAAAATAGACACCCCAACGAATGGAAGAAGATATTTGCACATCACATGTCCAAGAAGGGGTTAATATCCAAAAATATAGATAAAACTCAATAACAAAAAAAATCTCATTAAAAAATGAGCAAAAGATCTGAGTAGACACTTTTCCAAGAAAGACAGTTGGCCAAAAGATAAATGAAAAGATGTCATGATCTCTTATCATTAGAGAATTGTGTATCAAAACCACAATGAGCTATCACCTCATACCTGTGAGAATAACTATTATACAAGAAACAAGAAGTGTTTGGAGAGGATGTGAAAAGACCATTATACAACCAAAAAAACAAAGCAATAAAGGATGAAATCCTGCCATGCAACAGCATGGATAGACCTAGAGGGAATTATGCATAGTAAATTAAGTCAGACAGAGGAAGACACTATTTGACTCACTCATACGTGGTGCATAGAGAAAGCAGACAAACTAAAACGAAAATATAAAAAAAAAAAATGAAAATAAATTTTTGGACTATGGGTTCACTTGTGGTTACCACAAGGGAAGTAGGAGGGGCAGGTAAACAGGACAAGAGGGACAATAGTATGGAATAGACTTGGATATTTTACTGTGAACTCAAGGTAGTATATATTCATGTTGATTTTCAATGACACACACCTGAAACATGTAATATTAATATGCAGTGTTACTTCAATTAAAAAGAAAGATTGCTTTAACTTGTTTCTTACTACTTCTTGGAAATGAGTGCTGGTTTTCCCTGCTCTACATTTCAGCTTCCAAATGTTGCTGATACCTTTTTTTTTTTTTTTTTTTTTGCTGAAGTTCCTAGCCTGTTCTTTGGTTCTTCTGGGTTTACACCTTAAAACAAACAAACAATCCTTTATTGTCTGTAAAGTGGGCTTTGGGAAGACAGGGGTTAGGGATAAGCAAATAAAATGTTTTCAAATTACAATGTTTAACCAAAGTCCTTCACATTTTCAAAGAAAAATTTTACTAGAATTCTATTACTTGCTTCTTGCAATAATTCTCAGAGGTGGGCAGGTAAATAAATATTATTTGATGAATGAAAGAGCACCAGTATGCTTGCCTTACAGATGAAGAAAGAGGATCAGAGACTCTGTTTAAGTAATTTGTTAAGAGTTGTATATGCTCACTGGTGGCAAAATAAAGACTAGAGCTTAGATTTTTTTTTTCTAAGCTTCTGCAAGATGCTTCTAAAATAGGCAGTTAAGATTAAAGTAAACTCATCAGTAGGTCATCATACTTAAGTATAAACAGCTACATCCAGAAATATATGACCCACTTATACACAAAAGTCCTAGCAGATCTTATCCAACCTGACCTCAAACCTAAATATTTTTTATTAAAGGATGCCAACCCTTCTCAAATACATCAACCCATTTTTTAAGGAGCAACTTTTTATTCAGTCTATTCTAAGTTTAATCACATGAACTCTGAAAGATTAAATGCTTACCACTTCTGGATAAGAGAAAGATTTAAAAAGCTGTAAAGCATGTATATTATGTATTGTTATGGATATTATAATTGATTTCTTTAAAATCACTGTAAGATAATTTTGAACCCTGACAAAATGATCCTGAAATCTATTTGGAAAGGTTCTCATAGCCATGAAAGCATCCTGAAAAAGATGAGAACCAGCTTCATCAAACAGCAAAAGATGATGAAATTACGGTAATTAAAACAATTTGATTGAGCCCAAGAAAAGACTTAACCTGTTGAAATGTATATAAAACCTGTTGTACTAAACCCATACAAGAGAGATATTTTAATGATGATGAACGTGCCAACTATAGTGAAAAAGACTAAAACTAGACCCTTTATTTTAATGTCAAAATACATTTTATAGGGGTCTAAGATTTGAATCTAAAAAATTGGAACCATCAAATTTTCAAAGGAGGTTTTACTTATAACTTACTTATAAAGTTGGAGTGAGGAAGTTCCAGATATCATAAAGGAGAAAGATTGCTAAATTTGTTTTATGGGGTAAAAATCCCATAAAAAAATCTTAAAACCTACAGAAGTTTTATTATATATAGGTTAATCATTCATTCATTCTTTCAACAATACAAGAGTGCTTATGAAGCAGACATAGGTCCGTGTGATAGAAATGCAATAACAAACAAGACAAAATTTTGCTCCTGAAGCCTTTATTCTAGAGAAAAGAGACCTATAAACAAATGAGAAAAATAGCCATTGTTCTCCTATGCAGAGAATCAAATATGCTGATATGAGGTTCAGTGGCTTGATTATTTTAGATTGAGGCTCAGGGAAGGCCTGAAGTGATGGCTAAAGAGTTGGCTTATAAAGATATAAACTAAGAAATGAAAATGAAAAATGTATACAGACATGTCAACTTTTATAGGTTTTATATATCCCTTCTAAAACATGTCTATGGAAAAGCACAAATTAAAATTTTTAATGTAATTATCACTAGGGAGAACAACATCGAGGATGAATGGGCAAAAGAAGTAAACTTGAAGATCACAGATAGTGTTAACTTCAGCTTTTGAACTATGTATAGGTATTACTTCCTCATGTCAGTGATAGAGATTGATCTGTGTGGGATATCATTTGTTTCCTTATGTTCTCCTTCATTTAAAAATCCCAGTGAGGGCCTCCCTGGTGGCGCAGTGGGTTAAGCAACGCACTGTAAAGCAAACCACAGTTACTGCAGCACAAGTTCGATCCCTGCCGCTGGCTTGGGAGGGGACCCACGTGACGTAGCAGACCTCTCCTGCCTCGCCCGCTGCTCCCTTCAGCAGTGTTTCAATCAGTCTGCCTGTTCTGTTCCCGGCTCTGTCTCTGGTTAATCCTCTCACCTCCCTGGATTCTGGCCTGTACCCCAGCTCTTATGTGTATAAATAAATAAAATCTTTAAAAAAAATAAAATAAAAATTCCAGTGAATATATAGTTTTTAATACACAGATGTAAAAGATATTACATTATTAAGCCAAGAACTGTTAGGGAGGAAGAAAAGAAGATTGGATGAGAATAACACACATCATCCTCTTAGAGAAGTGAGAGCAGCAGACAGGTGAGAATGCAGAGCAGAAGGGAAATGGGGTTGGGGAGCTTATGAGGCATCGCCAGGACAGAGCATTGCTCCAGATGGTGGAAGGGGCAGGCTGGCATTGCTGTGGTCAGGCTTATTGTTGTAAATATGCAAAGCATATTTACAAAGGAAAGGCTGCTTTTCCTTTGGTGCCATGAAGGATAATTTCAACTAATTAATTTGTTCTGCTGAACTGACAATCACTGCAGATGCATCTGTATGCCTTATAAGCATATTCTTGGTTCATTGACTGGGCTTTCACACAGGAAGCTGTGCAACACCTAGTTGGACAAATACAAAATAAGTTGTTCTTGTTCCAAGGACTGAGTTTTGGACATTAAGAAAATCAAAATGCTCTAAGCAGGAGGGACATGATGTGTAGCATCCGAGACTGTCAGATCCTTCCCCACTCAACACACACTTGTTAAGCATCAACCATTTTCCAGACACCTGGATTCATGCTGCATATAAAGAGCTCACAGCATAATGAGGGAGACAAACCCAGACACAGAGAAACAAAGGGGAAAGAAATGCATTGCTGAACACAACTTCTAGCAAAATAACATGGGAATAGGAAAGAAGGTATGAGAACAAGAGAAACAAGGAGCAAATGTTCCTAGTTCTGACATTTAAGTGCATCCCTGAAGGCTCGTAGAGAGAACATGTGTCTTCTTGAGATTTTTTTTTTAAGATTTAATTATTTACATATACAAGCACTGGGGTACAGGCCAGAGGTGTGGGGGGGAGGGGAGGGGTGAGAGGATTCACCACAGACAGAGCAGGTTGCAGAATAGGCAGATCAACGGAAGTACACAGCTGAGGGGAGCAGCAGGCAAGGCAGGAGAGGTCTGCCATGCCATGTGGGCCCCCACCCTGGCCGGCAGCAGAGATCGAACTCATGCTGCAATGACTGCAGTTTGCTTCATAGTGCGTTGCTTAACCCACTGTGCCACCAGGGAGGCCCCCTTCTTGAGATTCTAACACTATTCCCTGCATTCAGACAGTTCTGGGTACAGGGATGATACTTAAGTAATATGATAAACAAGACACTATCTTGAAAAGCCAAGAAGACCTGCCTGTAAGCATCAGCCAAAGACAATACTGTAGACAGTGTCATTGCCTGTATCTGCCCTGCCAGGGGAAAGGCTCTTTGGCTGGGAGCTGCTCATGGGTACCAGGTATCAGTGCTTGGGGCCCAAGCCAATGTGAGAAGTAAAAAGATCCCAATATCCTGCTGCAGTTTATAGAAATCACTTCTCTGTGTTCCAGTTCCCAAAAAGGTCCGCTGTACCACAGACAGGCACGTGCAAGGCCAGACACTTGAGAAACCCAATGAGGTTTTACTGAAAGATGCATTCCACAGCAAGGCGATAGTGCGGTAATCAAAGACTAGGATAGGGTCATTTAAAAATCATGTCTGATTCCAATGAGGCATGTTCTGACATGGTTTAGCTTGGCTAATTTATGTAAACATAAAAGCCACGGCCCTGAGCAAGACAAACTTCTCCCAGGAGATGTTCTCTCAACTCCACAAGAGAAGGATAGCAGGAGCAGAAGAGTGGGTGCAGTGGAAGGTCAAAAACATCTTCCTCTTAATGATTTTTATTACTGGAAGCGCTTTTGGGGGACTGGAGACAGATTAGAAAAGGCCTGGCCCTCTGGCTCCTGTCAGTAATGACCTTACCCAAAAGGACAAAGTTGGTCTTGGTTAGGAAGAAACATGGGAACTACTTAAAAAAATTGAGAGGACCAATCAAAGAAACTAAGAACTCAAGACAGCATAAGTAATAGATATCCCAACCTTACTTTCATTAATTCTATATTTTGCCATAAAGAAAAATGGACTCCAAAATCATCAATAACTATGCAAATCATAGAATCAACAACAGTTCAATATCTCCGACTAGGAATACTTTCTATCAACTTTCTTACAGCTTAATTTTTTTCCATTAAGATTATTTATTGTGGAAAATGTAGAAAGTCCAAGAAAAACTTACTGAAAAGCATAATAACCACTTATAAAATTCTCCATCCATAGGTAAGCTCCTTAAACATACCAGAATATATTTTTTCATTTCTTGATTTATAAACAAATTATAGTTTCTTTTTATCTCACATCACATTTGCAGGATTACCACATGCCAGGCAATGGGATAAACTCTCCACATGCCTTCTATCATGTAATCTTCGGAAGAGTGTCACTATTGGACATAACAGTTGAGACCTAGAGAGGGGATATAATCAGAACAAAGTGCAGAAACTAGGTCTCAAAACTCATCCTGATTCAATTTTAAAATCTTTTTTTTTTTTTCACTTTCCTAGAGCTGAGCCTAGGCATATATCACTAAAGCATGACCATAATTGCTCCATAGTGTTCTAAACTTCAAAATCTTCAAATCTTCTATTGCTGAGAAAATTGTTTCCAACTTTCCATTATTATTTTTGAAATAAACAATTTTGTACATATTTTGTGTATATTTTTTCGGAAGATGTATACCTTTTAGACCTAAACCACAGTTTGTAGTAATTTTTATAGCTAAGATTAAGTTCTCCACACCCCAGCAAACAAATGGTATTTTTTTTGTTTGGTTTTGTGAATTTTCTCACAGCTGGAACATGGAATTATTTTTCAAACTACATTAAATTCCACTGAAACTTTTATTGGAGTTTCATTAAACTTACAAATTAATTTTGATAAAAACTGTAGTTATTATAATATTGAATTTTCCACTCAGGAGCATCATTCATCATTATTCAGACTGACACTGAAGGATCACAGAAAAGTTCTGGAGCTTTGGAGGATGTCTCTTAGTGTTTTTAGAGACTTAGGGATTTTTAATGTGGTGTTTTCTGCTGTCTTTTTATTCTGCTATAATTTCTAATTAAGACTTGCTGATATTTGAGAAAGTTGATTCTTATATGTCTATAATGAATTCTCATTTAATTCAACTTGTTCTCATTTTTCAGTTGATTCTTTTGACTTCTACAGCAAAGTGATCTCATCCATAAATAACTTATTTCCAATAATCATAAAAGCTATTTTATTTTGTCCTAGCAAGTTGAATAAAATAATTCCAAGTCTTGTTCTATTCTATGGTATTTTATGTTTTTAATACTAAACATCAGATAACTTTGAGAAGCACTAGGTTAGAATTTCCAGAACAATATTGGTTGCAGATATAACCCTATGTAATTCACTGTGCTAGTTTTTCACCACTGATAATGCTGGTTATTAATAGGTTTGGAAGACTATGTATGTTAAGGGAAGAAAGTGTATTTATATTTCATTTTTTAAAATTTAGGGTAGAGGTCAAAAGTTATCAAAGTCTTCTTTGCAACTAGACAGGAAACCAAATACCTTCTCTCTTAAGACATATCCTATTGTCATAAGGTTTTCTCAAAATTAAAATATATAGCTAGTCATCTTTGTATTCCTAAAATCTTTCTTGGCCTTGGAAAACTATTTAAAGATTCTATTAGCTAGAATTTTTTTTCAGATGTTAATCTCTATAAGTCTATGTATATGTATGTGTGAGTGTGTGTGTGTGTGTGTGTGTGAATGTACGCACACTTGTTTCCTTTTATCAGGTTGTGCCATCATGGGGATGATAAAAGTAACATTAATTCTAAATTATTTCATTCATTCTTTTCTTTATTCTGAAACAACTTGAGAAGTATAGGGGAAAAAATCTTTTCTTAATTTCTAGTGTACTTGCCTGTAGAATGGTCCAATTTTAGCTTGTTAATAATTCTCAGAAAAGTTTAGAAATCACTTATTTCCATTTGTTTAATTTATTTCTTTAAGTTATTTTAGAGATCTATTGATATATTTTCCTATAAATTCATTCACTTCATCCACATATTCAATTTATTAGCATATTTATATGTAGCAATATAAACTAGCTTTCTATGATTCAGGCCCTCATTTTTAATGTTGTATATCTGTGTTTTTATTCATCTCATCTTGGTTAGACTTGGCAGAGATGTGTTCATTTTGTTGACCTTATCCAAGAATAAACTGTTGGATTTTTATAACAGCTATTTCTTGAAGTTTTGTTAACTTCTGTTATTATCTTAATTACTTCCTTCAGTACCATTTATTGTTCTTGTTCTAAATTCTTGGAATAATTTCTCATTTTAGTAGTTTGGACTTAAAAAATTTTTGTTCTGCTGAGCACAATGTCTCAGACTATAATTTTGCATGCATTCCCCATAAAGTGCCTTCACTATGATTTTTTAATGTATTCTAGAATAATTATCTGACACCCAATAATTTAAGTATTTTCTTATTGTTTGATTTGTTTGTACTTTCTAAATGTCTATCTATAATCAACAACCATGCAGAAATCACTAAGTGTTCTTATCAGAAATTTTTTTTTTAAAATTCCAGAAATATGGAAAGGAGAGAGGATTACAGTATCCTCAATGGTCAGGAATTGAGACTGGTGTACTTCTGAAGGCACTCTAGAAGGGGATACTTAGGCAGTCATGGAGACGACCATTGGGAAAACTGCCTTCAGACAGCTTGGGAACAGGCTCTTTCCCCTCCCTACCCCACACCTTCACTGCACAGCAGACAGCACTGTGATGGCCCACTGGGTAAACACTGAATGGAAGGGTGGGGTAGCTCATACCTAAAGAAACATGAAAAGATAACTAAAATCATCAAATATTTGAGAAGGAAAACCATGGGAGATAAAACAAAATGTAAAAGAAGAAAAATACAACTAAATTGTACAGTTAAATAGTAAATAGAAAACTTCAATGTTTGTATAATAACCATTAATAAAGAGATTGGAAAGCCTATAAGCATAACAGGGCCATGAGAAAGTAAGTCAGCAATTTCAGTAAGTAAACAAATTCAACACATGCACCAAGTAAGCAGAATGGAAACTTAATTAAACAATTTAGTGAACAGATGATCTAGATACAGATTTCGCCCTGAATGCAATGAAAATAATCTGTGAGATAAGATCTCTAAAAATAATTAAAAGGCATAGAGAACAGATCTAGAATTTCTAACATGATTTGACAAATATCCCAGAAATGGAAAGTAAAGACAATACAAATGTAGAAAGGCAAAAGGAAAGTAGAAATGTCTCTAAATTGAAGAGAGACATATTTTGGGATTAAATGGCCCAACCAAAGACTATAAGATTAAAAACAAAACACTGGAATTTCTTATGATGTAAGGGATGAGAAATAAATGATACAAAGAATACTTAGAGTTAAGAAAATAACAGAAAACAATAAAGTAAATTGTGTGGTAAGAATATGTGCAGTCTCTACTTACCATGCTAAATGAGAATATATTAAATTTACCTAGTAAATAAGACTAAAACTGGATGAAAGAAAAATCGGCCATTTCTTCACTAGAAATGGATTTTAAACCAAGTGACACAAAGATGTTAAAATTAAGCAGTTTTTAAAAAAAGATAAATTGGCACATAAATTCTAACCTAAAAAAGCTGACAGAGAAAAATATTAGAATTAGGCAAAAGAAAAACAAAAAGAAATTAAGCTGAAAATTAAGTGGGAAATTTTATATACATTGACTAAAATCTGTTCAGAAATGCCAGATTCCCATAAGTTTCCTTGGTTGGAACTATTCCCATATCTATATATACACCAATCACAGTAAGGAGAATGCAATTCCCATGAACAGTGAGACACTAGGGATTGGCCCCAAAGACCTTGGGTACTGTCTTCTCTGAAACACAGTTCATACTAAGTAGACTGAATAACTGAAATAAAAATCAGGATTTCAGGAGAAAGACAGGCAATCAATTTCTATGCCATACTGAAATTATCACAATATACAGTTAATTTTCCTTGTAGCATTAATTACTATAAGTGATTAATCACTATAAGTTTAAAAAAAAGCACAATGTTTATTTCTTTGTTTCTTTTTAATCATATGTCTTCTCCATCAAAAGTAAGCTTTAGGGGGCAGAAACCATAGATTTCCTATTCTTTTATTGAAGCTCTAGCATCTTCTATAATATTCAACATGTAATAAGAGCTCAATATGTACTTGTTATTGGATGGATGGATGGATGGATGGATGGATGGATGGATGGATGGATGGATGGATGAAGAGAGAAACAGAGAAACAGAGAGAGATCAATAAATACTAGAATATATTTTCCTGAAATCTACCAGAATAATAAAATTAAAAATAAAAGTCCCAAAATAGAAAGCTTTAAAGTGATATCAAATAGGAATTATAGAAATACCAATGAATTGAATATTCAGAAGGTATTTTACTTTTAGAAAGCAGTTTAGAATAATACTCATTTATATAAACCAGAACATAAGGAATCAGGGATGAAAAGAGTAATAAAAATGTGATTACTATGATTACTTTTGTCTTTATTATTTTTCATTTGATAGATACAGAAAAGATGTGATATCTCTGTGGACAGCAGAATCAAATAGAGAATTAGCTGGTTTGTTTATTTACAACAGCAAGAATGAGCACATATGCTGATGAAAAGCACTCAATGAGAAAAATAGATATTGAAGTTATAGGAGAATGAAAGTTAACTATAATAGTATTTCTAGAAGAAGGAACTGAATCAACTGTAAAATGTTGAGGTTAATCTTAGGAAGACCTTACTTTGCCCAAATGACCAGAATAATGGAAGAAGGCGAAAGTCAGAAGTAGTCAGTAAACATTTTTTGAATGAATGGAATGAACAAAGACATGAATGGATGCAATGATATTTTGCACATGCTTTTTCTGTATCTTCTTCAACAAACACAATCCTTTTTCTTTAAATCACTGAAGTGATAAGGAATGACAAACTCTACCAATCAGGGAATAACTTCAGTAGACATTTTCTAATAACAACAGATTATACAAAAAGGGAAAGAAACAATGATAAGTAGAATAGATGGGTAAATAATCTTATGTATTCTACTGAATTAAAATCCCTAAGGAAAGAAGTATCTATATGCCAAAGTTATTCATTTTACTGAAAACTACAGTAAATAAAGGGAAATAGTAAAAGATTATATAGTCAAGCATGTTTAATCAATAACCAGAAAATATGTATGTATCAATATTTATCTAACACCAGAAGAAAAAATGATTAAGAAATAAAAAGCTTAATTTTCACTATCTAAAATAACTGCTCAACCTGAAAATTAAATCCCAGATTTGATTTTCTAATCTATTGAACATTCTCTTTGTAAAATGTCCTACTTTTAATGGCTCTCACATTCCAAATATATACACCAAACTTTATAAAACACTCTAACAATTCATTAGAAATTATATTAAGAGAAATATTTATACTAACTTTATAACATTCTTCTCAGAATCGATGTACCTCAGAACTTTATATTAAGGTTAAAGGCCACAGAAACAGACTAATACTTTCATATCATTTGGCAGACATAATCAAAAATACATGACCATATATCAGATTTAACTTCCACTTGCTATAAGCATATAAATAAGAACTGATTATTTATGTATTTCAATATGAGAACTTTGCCAATGGGAAATTTCTTTAAAAGAAAAACACTAAGGGTGTCCCTTGGTAGCACAGGGGGTTAAGCTGCAGCACTATGAAGCTGCAGGCAGCCACTGCAACATAAGCTCAATCCCTGGCCAGGGAACTGACCCACATGGTGCAACAGACTTCTCCTGTCTTGCCTGCTGCTCCCCTCAGCAGTATATTTCAGTAGATCTGCCTGTCTGCTCCCCACTCTGTCTCTGGTGAATCCTCTCACCCTGCACCTCTGGCCTGTACCCAGTTCTTATATGCATAAATAAACAAATCTTTAAAAACCCTTAAAAAAAAGAGAGAAACACTAAGGGTGAAAACCTTTTCATGCTTTCTTCATTGTTTATAGTAGCATAATAACTAATTTTACAACTCGCATTATTTCTCTCAACAATTTAATGACTACCTATGATGCACACAGCAGCTTAGTGACCCAGGCATCTATACTGCAAGCTGGATAAAGCCATGATGGACCAAAGGGCTGCTGGGAAGAGGGGAGCACTTTAATGATAGCAACAACTAGTGAGTAGAGTCCATTTCATGTTGTGATTCCTACACACAAGTGCTGTAACAAATTATCTTGTGTGGAAAACACACCACACACACACAAAAAAAAATTAAACCAAGTCATGGAAATCAAAACAGTAGATAGATTTTAAGTTAAGTGTATAATTTAAATAATAGATTTGATAGTCTGAAAGAACCATCAGGTTTTATCAACCATCAGTGAGACAAGTGGAAAAGTTGGAAAATAAGTGTGATGGATAAGATAATGGTCTCTTAGAGCAGAACGATTTATTCAGCTTCTTTAAAGGATGTGGAATGATGTGTCACCTTGGGATGACTCACTGACTAGATCCCCATTCCACTGGGGAGCTTTAGGACCGAACTGTACCAAATACACATGACCATCAACTTGCAACACTGAATATTTTCAGCGACCAAATCAGAGTATTCATATTCTAATGAAGATGACCCATAAGCACTTTTCTCTGGAGGCTCTGTATTTAGCTCACTGATTTCTACTGCTTGAACTATTTGCAATACTTCACTAGCCACAGACATACAGGATCTTTGTTTTAATATCTGTATCTTCTGGTGCCTATACAAGCCAGTTTCATAACTTTGTATGTCTACATTGCTTGCTGCAGTATTCTCTAGATACTATTCATAATTTCATGTATATTTGCTTTAAAAATGGTGGCAGTGACACTGGTTATGTTTTGTAGGGCAGATGGCCACAAATGTTTATCGTCTCCAAGAACCACTGGCACCAGCTGAAGCAGATAAACACCTCCTTGAGTGCCACGAGGGTTTTGAAAGGAGTCACCCCACCTCCATTCTCACAGAACACACATCTCATTTATTTTTAATGCCTGTATAATTATTGGTTCAGGAATTTCATGTATGTAAATATTTCTGTTCAGAACCCTTTCAAAACTACCAAGTACCACCAGCAAATAATTAGCAATGACTAATAAGATCTTGTGAATACCTTCTGATGTTGTTCCTCCTTCATCTTTTGCAATTTTCGATTTTCTTCTTCCTTTAGAGAGTCCTTATAAGCTCGGCTTCTGGACTGTGAAGGTAGGGAGAATCACATCACCACAATATACTAGCCTGCCCGCACCAGAGTTCATTCTAGTAACTCAAACTGAAGATGCCGTAGATGGTGTGCGCTCTACGAACTCGCTTGCTTACTGAGTGACTTATGCCTATGTCCGAGGCTATCCCTTGGGATAGATTTTAAAAAGGCTAATATAAGCACAATCATCTAGCACATTTTAAAGGATGATCTAAACATTTGTTTAATTAAGCTTAAAAAAAATCCCCTCCGAGATAATCAACATAGCTTCTTCTTCCTAGTGAGAAGAATTTGAAGTAGAGGAAAGTTAAATATATTTTTCAAGAATATCCCAAGTAGTCAATATCAGACAAGCAATGGTGACAGTGACTTTAGAAGCACTGATGCATCTACTGCTCGTTAATGGCTTCCTATTAAATAACTTGTCAGCTGCTGATTGATAACAGATAATTCCAGAGATGCATTTCTTTCTAAGCCTTTGCATTCCTAATCTGTACCGGAAACTCGTTTCTAATTCTAAGAGGGAAAATAAAGACTGTTCAGGAAACAGGGAGGAACATTTCTAGATGAATTTGGACCCCCAGAGAAGCCTCAAGAGAGCCAGCGCACACAGTCCGGTGTCCTTCTGTCCCACTGCACACAGCAACAGAGTGGCCACACATCCCAGAATTTGTGACATTGCTGGTATTCTGTCTATTTATCTGTTGTACACTTTCTCTTCCTCACATTGATTTGTAGTCCAGTCTGGGCAAGACAGAGAAGTCGGGCTGATGAGCTAATGTGTAGGAAATTCCATTGTTCTCATAAAACCACAGCAGCAGCATGCCAGCAGGCTACAAATTTCAGGCCAGTTTCTTTGGGCTAATAATCCATAAAGCTTCTATAGACTAGTTGCCCTTTCCTTTACTATAATTTTTCTCAAGCACTTTTTAACTCATTTACCCATTTCTGTCACTATAAAAACCCATATTCCAGCACATAAGAAGTTCTTGCCAGAAAGAAAGGCTTTCAGAATTGTACCATCAATAGCACGATCAATTAGAACACTGGAGCTTCAGACATGTTCAGAGAATGTTTTGTGTCCAAATCTATCACATTGAACAGGTAAACTCACCCTATGACTTTCCCTTATCTGTATCCTTAACACAAAAGTACTGATAGATACAGTAGGTAAGGAGAGGTTTCCCAATGACCCCTTCCGTTCTGTGTTCAAGAAGGGTAGTCTTTATTTTTTTTTTTTTCATTTTTTTTTATTAAAATATTTTAAAATTTACATATACTTGCCATTAATTGTAATCCCCATGTATTCCCCATCACCATCTCACCAGTGCACCATCACCTCAGTCCCTCATGCTCCCATCTTCCCATAAAGAAATTGAAAGGGGGCCTCCCTGGTGGCGCACTGGGTTAACCACTGCACTATGAAGCAAACCGCAGCCACTGCAACACAAGTTCAATCCCTGCTGCCGACCAGGCGGGGGACCCACATGGTGCGGCAGACCTCTCCTGCTGTGCCTGCTGCTCCCCTCAGCAGTGTACTTCAGTTGATCTGCCTGTTCTGCTCTCCGCTCTCTGTGGTGAATCCTCTCACTGCCCCCCCACACCTCTGGCCTGTATCCCAGTGCTTGTATGCATAAATAAATAAATCTTTAAAAAAAAAAACAGGTGAAAGGGGAGACAGCAAGCAAGGTACACATCTTCTGTTCAAGAAAGGAAAAGGAGGGCCTCCCTGGTGGCACAGGGGGTTGAGCACCACATTGTGAAGCCTCAGAAGCTGCAGCCTCAGTGGCACAAGTTCAATCCCCTACCAGGGAGCTGACCCACATGGCACAACAGACCTATCCTGCCTCGCCCACTGCTCCCCTCAGCAGTGTGTTTCAGTCGATCTGCCTGTTCTGTTTCCCACTCTGCCTCCGATGAATTGTCTCACCCACCACACCTCTGGCCTGTACCCCAGTTCTCATATGCATAAACAAATCTTTTAAAAAAAAGTAAAAGGAGTAAAAAATTTAAAATAGATATAATGACTTGAGTCAGGAACCTAAATTCTGTTTGTATACCTCCCTTTTTAAACACAATCACTTTGTTATTCTTTTACCATAATACAGGTTATAGCTTTTTCCACAAAAAAAAAAAAAACTATTGCATCCATGAAGTATCAAAAGGCCACAGAAACTGGGATGCCACGTGGCACCTTAACAAGGAAGAGTTCGAAGTCACTCACAAACCTAACGCTCGCTTACCCTGCTGTGATCATGAGGCAGAGCAGGAAGTTTCTGTTCAAAAACAATAGAAGGGGAGAAATATTTGACTATTTCTCTTAGTTCTAAATCCCAGAAATTTCTAAGTCATTATATTCACATAATTTTTTTATCATTAAAAATGTAATATATTAAGACTACATTTTTCTTATTTGGCCCAAGTATACTTTTCACTTATCCACCAGAAATTATGCTGGTAATACATGCATTCAATAAACAAGTCGTTCAGGCCTCTGTGGTAAGGTGGGATTTCAGACCAAGTGCTTGTAGCCTAGCGGGGACATCAGACAAGAAGATAAGATATTACAGCTCAGCGTGATAGGTGTTATGATAAAGGAAGTTAAAGAGAAGGACATTTAATTAAGCTGCATAAAGGATAGCTCAAACTTGGTGACATTATGTTGTGTTTTGAAGAGTAAGTAGGAACCAGATTTAGCAGGAATACGGCATGGTGTGAACAAATGAAAAATAGTCTTGTGCTGGTTTGCTAGGACTGCCTTAACAAAGTTCCACAGGCCGGTTAACTTAAACAATAGAAACTTATTGTCTCATAGTCTGGGAGGCTAGGAGACCAAACTCAAAGTCCCTGCAAGTTTGATTCCTCCTGAGGACTCTGAGGGAAGGCTCTAGGCTTTGCTACTTGGCTTGTAGATGGCTGTCTCCTCCCTGTGTCTGTTCACATCATCTTCCCTATACGTGTCTGTCTCTGCCTAAATTTCTTATTACAGACATGTTTTATATTGGCTTAGAACCAAACAGGGCTATATTCTTAGGGAAAAGCAGTTAGAAATTTCACATGTGAATAGGAGTTAGGGGGCACTCCAACTATGATAAGCATGAAGTTCTCATTTCAGGATGGTGGTATAAAAATTTTAGATTCCACTCTTCTCTCAAAAGTTGTCCTAAAGAGAGAAGATTATGAGACAAACACAAAGTCTATCTTGAAAAATCCTCAAAAATCTATATTTCCAGATGGAAATCTATAAAAACAACATAGGTGAAAAAATGCTAAAAGACTTGCATAAAGGGATAGAAGATGCCCACACAAAACCAGTTTTCTCCACAAAGCAGAGTGACCTAAGAAATGAAGGCCTCCGCTATCAGGGAGACAGAGGGATCCTAGGGAGGTACCTATGCCTCTCCCACCTTGAAAATTCAAGTGCTAATTCTTGCAGCCCTGCCAAGAATTAAAAACTATTCTCTGGGTAAGCTAAGCAGGCACACCTAGCACAGAAGGCAGCAGGGGTCAAATCCCAGAGAAAGACTGAAAGGCTTATATAAAATCCTGCACTCCAAGAGGTGAGACTTTGATGTTTTCTTTATCTCCCTGAACTGTTTCCTCTGAGAGGTAGAAGGTGATATTTTATCCGTGAAACAAAAATAGATTGCTCTTCTTTGGAAAACAGAGAAAAGAATAACTCTCAGAAAATAAAAATATCTTCTCTCACCCCTCCCCCAAAAGACAAACCAGCAAATTATTTAGAAGATAAAGTCATGTGTGATGAGATGTGTCAGGTAATAAAAGAAGCATATATGCTAGGCTCTGCCATCCGGGTTCCTGGCACAGAGATCCAAAAGCCCTTGTAATTTCCTAAGTGATGGGAGCAAAATCAGCATCCTGCATCCTAATATATGGTCTTTGTCCCACCGACACAGAGGTCTTAAAACCCTTGTAAATTCCTAAGATATTCAGATAATAGGAGCATCTTTTAAGGCAAAATGGATGGGGACTGGCCACCAGAAAAAGCAAGTCATGATTAGAAAATTGGAAATTTCAAAACCACCCTTACTGTCTGAAAAGGGAGGAGGCTGAAACAGAGTTAATTGTTGATCAAGCCCCCACTAAAGTGAGGAAGCCTCCATTAAAATCCCAACAGTATGTGCTTCACGGCGCTTTCAGGTTGGAAAAGACATCCAGATGCCAGGCAGATGATTTACTCTGATACAGTGGGGTCAGAGGCTCCTGTGCTGAGCTTCCCCTACATGTCTTCACCTGACTGTTCATTTGAATCCTCTATCATATCCTTGTCCTTATCATCTCCTTATCTAGTGGTATGCATGCATCTTTGTGTTCTGTGAGCCATGCTTGCAAATTCATCAAACTCAAGCAGAGAGTCATGGGAACCTCTAATTGTAGCTTAGTCAGACTAACGTTGTGGGTAACCTGGGAACCTATTTATTTCGACCAGCATCTGAAGTAAGGGGTATGGGGAGAGTCTTGTGGGACTGAGTCCCTAACCTCTGGCACCTGACACTATCCAGGTAGATAAGGTCAGAATTGATTTAAATGATAGGAACTCATGTGGTGTCAGAGTTGCAGGATGTGGGATCAAACCCTGGTGCCAGAATCACTGAGCATGGTTGTTATGTGAGTGTCAAATAGACAGGAGGGTAAGGACCAAAGTTTTTCTAACTCAGTATTTCAGAAAGAAGGAGAAAAAGATATCAAGATAAAGGAGAGGAATATTTTTTTACAAGAAAGTTAGAAGATTAATGCAGAAAGACTAGTATTTGAATAAGAATTCCATTAAGAGAAAATGAAGAGAAATAAATCAAAGAAATCACACAAGAAAATTACCTAGAAATAGAGGTGAGAGTCCAAATTGAAATGAATTAAAATGATCCTCAAACTAAGGTACATCATTATGAAATTATAGAGCCAGAAAAAAAAAAAAAAAAGAAGAGATGTAAAAATATTTCCAGGAGCAGCAAGGTAAAGTCCTCAGAAAAAGGACTGAAATTCGGACAGTTTTAGATTTCTCAGGAACCAACAAAATCCTGAATAGAAATTACTTCCATTTTGGAATACTTAAGAGAAAATTGCAAGCAAAATATAGGGGCTGAATATAGATAGTTTTAGACACACAAGGGTTCAAACATGCATTTTCTCTAGGGAAGCAACTAAATAATACACTCCATCAAAACAAAGAAATCAGCACAAACACAGAAGATTTGAAACTCAGAAACAAGGAGACTCAACATAGGGAAGTAATCAAAGCAGTTCCCCAGACAACTTTAAAGCAGGATTCTCATGCTTGGCTGAACCACACCTGGGGAGCTTGGATGGCCCTGAGGCTCAGGCCACAGTATAGCAGGATCTCTGGGGTACAACCCAGACATCAGTGAATTTTAAAGCTCCCCAGGTAATTCAAGGTGCACAGGAGGTTGAGAAACATTCTGTGACGGGAAAGTCTGAGAACAATAGCATTACAGGCAGCCTGAAGAACAAGCAGCCCAGGTGGTCAGGAGGTAAGAGGGACAGACAGGATGGACAGCTCCAGGACAGGAAAACACTCAGAATTGACAAGTTATCCATCAGGCACAAAATGAAAATTACATGCAAATTTGCATCCAGCGGCACTTTGTACAGCAGTCACAAAGGCCAACTGTTCAAAGGAAACTAAGGAAATGCAAAAATAACATGAAAGCTTTTAAAAGTTAGAAGAGAAGAAAATGTGGAGCATACTAACTGGCTCACCACTGAGAAAACTATTTATGTAGCCATAATGAGGGAAAGTCTGAAGTGCTCAATACTTACATTAGGAAATTGGGGGGGAGGAAATTAATGAGATCTTAAATTGATTAATTCAGAATAACGGCATACAAGTTAACAGATAGCCAGAGCCAAATAACAAAAGAAACAGTGAGGGGAGTGTAGTAGGATGAATAGCCCCCCAAAAGTATCCTTAAAATCCTAATCCCTGGAAGCTGAGAACGTCACCTTAAGTGGTAAGAGGGACTTTGCAGCAATTAAGGATTTAAGTTAGAATAATCCTGGATGATCCAGGTAGAACCATCCTTCAAGAGGAAAACAAAAAGATCAAGGAGGAGGAACAAGATGAAAGCAGAGACTGGGGGTACAGTCATGTGCCAGGGAGACAAAGCCACTGCCAAGAGACTCTGTAAAAACAAAAGGCAGATTCCCTTCTAGAACCTCCAGAAGGAACCAACCTGGCTGACACCTTGATTTTAGCCCTATTAAACTTATTTCTATCTTCTGATTTAAAGAACTGCAGAAGAATATATTTGTGTCATATAAAGGCCCTGAAATTGCAGTGACTTATTATAGCAACAGTGGGAAATTAATATAAGAAGTTTAAAGTATTAGAGTAGAAGTGGATTTGAAGACGGGGAAGGCACATATGCCTGAAAGTGCTGACTTTTAAAGAACAGGTGACTGGGTTTCCCTGTTGCGCAGGGGTTAAATCTCAGCACTAACAAGCTTTCACCAACCACTGCAGCAGTTCAATCCTCCAGTCCCTCCCCACCTCCAGGGAGCTAACCCACATGGCACAGCAGACTGCTTCTGTCTTGCCCACTGCTCCCCTCAGCAGTGTACTTCGGTAGATCCACCTGTTCTGCTCCTCACTCTGTCTCTGGTGAATCCCCCCACACCCCATACCTCTGATTTTACTGAAGCATCTTTTCAGCTTCAGTTTTTAAAATGCTTTTTCTCTGCATTAACTGGTTGTTTCACAATTATGGTTTTCTCCTTTCCTTAGCTGAGGTCCTTCTAGGCAGAAATTGTATGCATGCAGTAGACCTAAGGTAGACATCATAATTTGAGGGTATGTGGGAGATGGATGACTGAGCTCAAGGGTTTTTCAGAAGCTGGCGTTGAGTCCAGATGCACGTAATCTAGCCAACAAGTATAAGTTGAGGCAATGAATTAGGTCAAAATTTCATGTTAGGTCATCTGCCTTTAACTGCAATATTCTGTGCTGTAAGGTCACACTATGGCCTAATCTTCATTCACTAAACATTTCTCTAGAGGAGCCAGGCGAGTGCTGTGTGGCATTCCACTCACCCATGGAGAAGACTGCGGGTCAGGAAGAGCAACTTGACGGGTATTTCTGTTCGGTAACCCGGAGTCCAGTCCGCTCTGGAACTCAACAGTTTTGCTAGCAGGAACACAAACAGGTGTTAGTGCCTTCATGAAAATACAAGCACATAGTTTACTGTGCCTTCAAATACTAGCCTAGGCTTTTATTGGGTGGTGACTAAAAGTGTCCCAGGTAGAACAAAAAGGCTAGTTTAGAATAAGGCACAGTAAAAAATCAAAATAAGATGCTAGAGGAAGACCACATTCTTAAAGAACATCAGTCTGAAAAATACGAAGTGACTTTGAGTCATGAAATCTAAGATTTCATTTTCTTTTACTTCATGTACTTTGACTAGCGATAATACATGCTCAGTTTGCACACCATGGGGCCCTAATTTCCGACCTGAGCATCTAACTCTCAGCACCCAGACTTTGCTACAGAAGTACAGAAGTGTGGGACATACATCCCTTACATTTCATTCCAACTAGTTTTACATCAGTCCCTTCACCCACTTTCTCCTCAACTTTCACCTAGTCCTCTCATTTTCTTCACAGCTTTCTCTGCTCTGAGGACACAAAGACCCTGTAATCCAGTGATTATTAATCACTCACATGCCCTGTGCCTCTTTGGGATGTTGAGACTGACTGGACTCTCTCTCCAGACACACACACACACACACACACCTTTGCATCTGATTCATGCCTCCCAAGGAAGGTAAGACAGGCTGGTAACCCTAGTCTACATTTCTGACATCTTTCTAGCTCTGAAAGATTATGAAAGCTTGGCCTAGAAAGGTCCTCGTTTTTTAATACAAAGTTTCTTTTCCCTTACAAATTCAAACGTTCACCCCAATTTCTCTTCTCATTCCATACTTCAAAGACTGCGCAGGCTGCCTACTGCTGATTCATTTCTAATACTCTGTCCTTTTCCCAATTAAGAGAATTTTCATTCCTTGTTCCACACTCAAAACCAATCACGTCATTGCAGCCTGATTTATGTTGCACTAGACCTTTGCAGCCTGCTCCCCTCTGCCTCCTTTCCTCTACTCCCCCTAATATTTTAGGCCTAATACTAAAATCCAATTCATCAAACACTTAAGACGTGGGGGTCCAGGGAGACACAAATGGTCTGGTGTAAACAAATGTCATTCAGTGGGGGAAAGGGGTGCAGGGGGAATCTAAACAAAGAAGTAGAAATTAAACCCAGATACAGACGTCGCTTCAAATCACTGCTCAGGTAGAACATGGCATTTGAACAAGGTCAGAGGCTTGAGCTGGGAAAAGAAGAGCTAAAAGTTAAGAGAGGTACTTAACCCTGAGAAACAGAGGGCCTCGGCAGCTGACACAAGCAGCGTCCATTTGTCTGGGATGGCTTATCTCCCCCAGAATAGACAAGAGACTAATGAAGTCACAGAGTCTGGACGCTGCCCCACTGTCTGGGGCTTTATGAAGTCATCAGTCAAAAGTAGAAAACAAAGAGAATTGCCAGACTTTGGGAGGTTCTTTCTAAATATCCTACACTGAACGCAGACCCTAGGAGAAAGGAATAAGACACACCATGATAAGTGAGGAAGGAACTTTAGACCAAGCTGACTGGCAGCCCTGCATCGCGCTCTTCCAGGTGCTTCTTACCTGTCAGTGCCAAGCATGGCTTTGTAGCGGGGAGGAGAAGATGGGAACTGGGAAGAACCTATTCATGCTTATGCTGTCTTCTTGCTGGAGCTAAGCTACCAAACCCAAGTTACAAAAAGTCATCATTTACCCCAAGTAGTCATTTCACCAGCATCAATAAGATCTTATCTAGTTTGAGGACAGGTAGGGTTTTGGAAGGAAAAACTGCGTTGTGACAATGAAATGGGATGTGGGTTTATTACACTGCAGTATGATGGAATATTCAAAATCTGTTAATGGGATTTGATCAGTAAAAAGGCAAAATCAACCTTTTTGAAGACACAGAACTTAAAGGGAAGGCCACAAGAGAGTGAAATGGTATGTATTAGTTCATTTGGAGAGCCCAAAATTACAACAATTACTATAAGGGTTTTATATATATATATATATATATATATCAGAAATGAAGACTAGGGCTTTAGTGTTTAAGAAAATACACTTAGGTCTGTAGGAGCTTCTGATCCACCTGCCACTAATGACACTCCAGGGCTACAAGGTACTAAAACCTGTCTACCTGGTTACCCACATCTGCCAATGCAAAACCTGGATAGGAGACAAAAGAGCAGTCTAATAAAGATGTTAAAAGTACTGATTCTAAAGTTAAACTGTCATAATTAGGAAGGCACCCTCACCAGAAAAAAATACCATTTACAAACTGCACCTACTACTTTTTGCCTTGCTTCTCGCACCAACTGTGAGCTGACACCAGGACTGCAGGGTCCTACAGGTCACGTCCATGTGGGAAGTGAGCCCAGAGTGAGGGCAGCAGGCGCTCACACCCAGTGACAAATGACAACTGCCACTTCAACTGAAGAGCCCAGAGAGAGAGAGTGGAGGGCTTCAGCACACCAGAGAGTGATCCACAGCAAGGTATCGACTGCTGCTCCGCTCCAGGCCGTCACTGCTCCGTGGGGACACAGGCCAGATGGCCTCATTTTTGTAGGCACAAACGAAATGCTGCACATTTTTAATGTGAACTAGCTTAGCAACTGATGCAGAAATTTTTGACCACTATAGGCCAGCATTGAATTGGTCAAAAAATAAATGACCAAATAAATCAAAAACAAAAAAATAAACCTTTGCAGGGAAATGTAGCCCCAAAGGTCATCTAATTATGACCAGATAATTTTGGTTTTGCCTGTTCAAGTTTGTGTACTTCTTAATTATATAGTCTGCATTCGTTAAAAAAAGAAAGAAAGTGGAAAAACAGAGACAGGAAGAAAGAGAGACAGAAAGAGACAGCAAGAAAGAGTAAGAAACAGCAAGAAAAGAGAAATCAGGTTGAATTCTAGTATTGAACAGAAAATTCAGAAAGAGCTGCTATACTGATCTTTGAAGATCAGTTAACAGTAGGAAAGGGAGGCATGCCATATTCCATATTGATACCCAAAACACTGAAGTGTACTATTTCTTAGTTCAGAACTGTAAGTATGTATGTGTTAATAAAGAAAAAGCAATAGGGCCTCCCTGGTGGTGCAGTGGGTTAAGCAATGCACTATGAAGTGGACCACAGTCACTGCAGCATGAGTTCGATCCCTGCCGCCAGCCAGGGAGGGCATAGCAGACCTCTCTTGCCTCGCCCGCTGCTGCCCTTGGCAGTGTGTTTCGGTCAGTCTGCCTTTTCTGCTCCCACTCTGTCTCTGGTGCATCCTCTCACCTCCCTGGACTCTGGTCTGTGCCCCAGCTCTTATGTGCATAGATAGATAAATATTTAAAAAAAGAAAGAAAGAAAGAAAAAGCAATAGTGAGACTATTAAAAACCAAAAAGATAACCCACAGAAAATATATTTTCTCTTTATAACCAAAAAGAAAAACAACAAGATTTAGTTTGAAAAAATAGAACGAATTTTAATAAATCCATTAGGGAGAAAAAAAATAAAAGTGGGCCAAAAGCAGAAACAGGTCCTTCACACACGTGAAATCCAGCTAACCACAGTAATACAGGAACAACCACCAGCTCAGCACTTAGCGTGCTCATTCGTGTGTGAAGCCCTGCTATACTCATATTACATAGATCAGCTTCACGACCAACCTGTGAGGAACTATCATCTCCAGATTTATAAAAGTGACTTGCCCACTCTCGCACAGCTTGTAAATGCCCAAACCAGGACAAGACTCTGGCAACTGGCTATAAGTGATCAGGGAACCACTCTGAGAGAACATGCTTTCGTCACTCACTTGACTGCTTCTCAAGACCGATATCCATGTGCAAAGATGGTCACTCTCATTCATAAATTGGTATGTTCACATTAAAACAAGATACCACTTCACACCTATCAGACCAGCCAAAAAATAAAATATGCTAACTTTGTCATATGCAAGGGAGGGTACAGGGTGTCTTACAAAATTGATCCTTTTATATATTGCTGGGGGAGGGTAGGTATTGGGATGAGCACATCAGAGAGTAATCTGGCAATTGAGAGCATAAAGGAGTATGTGCATAAATACCTGGGTACCTACTCTCGAGCAACTCTTGAATCGTGTCTAAAGAACCTGAACAGGGACATTTAATCCAGCACCATTTGTAAGAGTCCCAGATATAGAAAGAGAAGACAGAGGAAGAGAATGAGCAGGAGGAAGAATAAAGGACAGAAGGGAGAATGAAAGGAGGTAAGGGAATATGGAGACCACCAGCTGTTTTTCACATTACCTGAAAGCAAGACTATTTCTCCACCCTGAGTTCCCTAAGTGAAGCTATTTTATTTCTCAATGACATCAGGATCTCAGGGTGGAGCAGCACCCTGCTCCATCCTGTTCCCAGGATGCTTCCAGACCATCTCCTGCCCCACCTGACTGGCAAAAAAACAATCTCTTCTTGTAGTGCTCATGACATCAATATATGCCATCCTTTTCCCACTTTGCTGCTGTTATCCTTCAGTCTTTTGGTCAACCATCTTTATCTGTTTAAGGCCAGCCTTCCTCTGTATTTAAACTACTAGTATCAGAAGCCGGAATTGATGAGTTTCACACAATGCCAATGTTCTCCCACAATGCTGCCTCCTCTTGCAGCCCTCACATTGTTTGATGGACTTTGATGTTTTTCTTCCCAAACCACATCCTCTCCTAACAGGCCCCCTCCAGCCTCTGGCCCCACCACATGTCCACCCCCAGTTCCCACCTGAACTACTACAGCTATGTTAATACTAGCTTCTGCATTTCTACTTTTGCTTCCTCAAATCCATTCTCAACACAGTAAACAAGTGATCATTTCTTAACAAGAATGATAAAAAGCTACTGAAGGTTCTCCTTGGTGACTTCAATAAGACCCAGATTCTGTGCCAAGGCCAGTAATTTGTCTGGCTCCTGCCTATATTGCCAACTTCTAGATCTCTTTTATTCAAGTCAAATACACCCACTTTCTTTTAAGTCATCAAACACACTACAGCTGTTCCTCCAACCCAGTGCTCTCTTCCCTGGGTCTCAGCATGGTTCTTCCTTCTTATATTTCTACCTTCAGTTCAAATGCCATTTTCTCAGAGACTTACGCTAAGGAGATTCTCCCCTTCCAATGCCATTAGTCTGGATCACTGGATCCCATCTCTACCACTTTATTCCCTCATAGGATTTATATAGTATGTTATCCCACATATTTTTTATCAGCTTGTTATTGTCTGAATCTCCATTTGGGTCATGGAGCCATATTCCCACTATCACAGTCTATACCTAGTGACCAAGGCTAATTAATGCTTTATACACACCAGTGTCAGGCACTAAACTAGGTGCTCATTGTTGAATTTATAAAGGAAAGTAAATACTAGATATTATCAATAAATTTATATATTTTGCCACTCTCATAAGTTAATTTTTTATTTGCATTCCAGTGAGGTTGAATACTTTTGGTTCATACTTTTTCAACTGCTGTTTCTAGAGTTGTCTTTTTCCTATTAGTTTCTAAGAGTTCTTTGGCCAGCTTTAATTTCTAAAGCACAACTTCAGTCACATCACTCCACTCCTCTAAAAGTCTCAATTATGAAAACAAGTTAATGTACACTAGGACTTCTGCGGGAAGAAATGATACTGGGTGGAAATTTTAATAGGGTATTAACCATCAAAATGATTTCACATTCAGGAGGCAGATATTCTTGCAGATATCTACAAACTTTACACTCTTATTCTGAACAAAAGAAGGGATTTTTTTGTATCTATAAATTCAGCTCCATTAGCATAAGATGAAAAGTTATGAATTGGATGACTTTCGATTCACCTTAGTCGGATTATAAAATGTGAGGTTGGATTTAAGCCTACCATATGGATAAGGGATCAATTTAGCTTTTAAGTGTCTCTTGGAAGCTCCCAGGAAGGGCATTAGAAGTTTTGTGAGCATATTAGAAAGCTAACTTGGGGCCTAAGTGTGCACATTCAGCAGACCTGCCTGGATCTTCAGTCCTAGGAAAGTGAAATAGATAAAGATGTGCCTCATAGGAACTAATCACACTATTATTCACTTAGAAATAAAAGGGAGACATGGTTCCAATAGCAGAAATGAAAATGTCTCAACATTTCAGCAGGCAGCCTAGGTTCAACCAGAGGCTTGGTAGTTGAGGAATGAAAAGGTCCAGTCTTGAAATGAGCTTGGTTCTAAGAGCTTTCCCAACTGGGACTTTAAGAGCTGAGCCTTTTCTCCCCTAGAAATTTTAGAAATTACACAGGAGTAGGTCACAAAAGTCCATCTCCCTACAGTATGTTTAATTATGGTACTAGCCCAGTGTTGGACATGATGATGTCATTCACATATGATGAAAACCAGAGAAAGCAGATACCTACTTGTTCAGTTTTTCTCTTGCCCCCTTCAGGCAAAATATAGGTCTTGGTAGGAAGAAAGAAATCAACTTGGCCCTAGTCATTCTCTCTGAATTAAGCTAATCTACTCTACAGTCTTTTCCACAGTATTACAAGTCATACAGCCCTCATCTTCCCCACCCTAGCCAGACATTCCTGCTCTTCAAGGTATACCATGCCTCTGAACTGCCTATTTTCCCTACTCTCCCCAATCCCTGCATCTCAAGACCAAGACTTCACTGCATCATTTATTGGCTCCGTGACTTTGCACTACTTACATGACTCAAACCTTCCATCTGTAAAATGAGGATGAGTTATTAATTGCAAAAACGTACATAATGTGCCTAATACTTCTAACACCCCGCAGGTTCACAATAATACAGCAGCTTATTATTACTTATTTAAAAGAGCCAAGCAATTTTTATTTTTTAAAACTACACAAATATTTAAAAACTATACAAATATACCTATTACATTACATGGGTATTAGGTATTAATTAACATTTTATCTTTTTAAAGATTCATTTATTTATGGATATAAGAACTATAGTACAGGCCAGAGGTGTTGTGGGGGGGATGAGAGGATTCTACAGAGATAGAGTGGGGAACAGAACAAGCAAATCAACTGAAATACACTGCTGAGGGGAGCAGTGGGCAAGGCAGAAGAGGTCTGCCGCACCATGTGGGTTACTTCTCTGGCTAGGGATCAAACCGTGGCTGTGGATGCTTCATAGCTCAGTGCTTAACAACTTGTGCCACCAGAGAGGCCCCACTAATTAACATTTTAAATGTTTTAAATGTTTAAAAGATACCCAATTATTATCTCACCAGCAAATACCTAAGTGAACATTGTTTTTCCTGATACACACAAAATATATTCAACTGTCCCCATACATCCTGCCTTAGCCCCCAACCCTGGTTAAATAGGCTCAAAATCCAAACCTGTTTCTATATTCATCCAGAAAACATGATTGAAAGGTGATGGTAACTTCAAAACAAATCCTTATTTAAATTTTTTTGATGCTGAGATTTATTTTACTCAATGTTTTAAATAATGTAGCTCAACATCCTCTCTTAGCTATAAAAACCAAAACAAAGGTTTATTAACTCACTGCAAATCACCGAATCTGCCAGCAATATTGGTGGATAGACTGTCTCTTCTTGAAGTATTACATTTGACACTTCATAAGTGGTAAATAACTAGAGAGTAAAAGTAAAAGTGTCACCAAAGTTAGATGCCTATTTTGACCCTCGGCATTCATGCTCAAGAATCCTAAAAATAATTCTAAATAAAGAAATTTGAGTATGTCCCCAGTCAGAGTAATAGACTTGATGCACCATTAATCTGGTTTGCTCCCAGCCACCAATTGAAATAGTCACAGTCATTCGATTTTTAAGGAAAAGACAGTACTGCAGAAGTACATTCCAGAGGTCTTTTCATAAAAACCATCCTGTGTGCTCCATCTGCACGTGCAATCTGCTTGTGTATTTTCAGCCAGCTTGCATGGGCAGATTAATGCGTACAATTAGAAAGCAACCTCACAGGCATTCGATAAACTGCCTTCATTATTACACTCAGGAGAGTCCCTTTGGATGTCAATAAAAGCCTAGTTTTCTGCCTGTTAGCTAAATAATTGACAACACTAAAAATAATCAGAAGCGAATGAACAAAGTCAGTAACAAGGTGTTAAGAAGAGCACATTAAGATGTTCATGATGGTGCCCCAAGATGCTATCATGAGCTTTTTCTCCAACAACATGGATTTACAGTCTCCTCAAGCCCATGGTTGCCCTTTTCTACAGTTAAAAGGAAGAAGAAAAAAACCCCACCATTATTGGTCTATCTGAACCATGTTTCGCAGCATGCTGAAACTAGCAAGGGCATGAGGTATTGACTAGTTCGGAAGAATTTGTGTTTCTATTCTGTTCCTTAGTTTGACAGCTGCAAGAGAATCTAATTTGGGGTGGGGGGGAGAAGGGATGGGGAACAGCCTAGTTGGTCTGGGGAAACCTTTGCGCTATTGAAATTCTAAAACTCTCCAAGACAATTTTTTCACCATAAATTGATTCTAAGAAAGTATGATAAAGGCTTCTTTACAGAAGATCCATCTTTTCTAAGAAGTACCTCTCATATTTCTAGTTATATAATGGTCATTCATTTCATGAGCTATTGTTCGTTTAATTTCACCAGTGGTTTAAAACAAAATACTCTTTAAAATACTCAAATATATACTTCTTGTGTTTCTCAATAGGCTTTAAAAATCAATTTGAGATCCTTCTCATTTTTAGCCAGCTTCTCTTTTTCCTGGTTAACTGGAACTTTTGCGATAAGCAGAAGAAAGAACGAGAGTGAAATGTGCGTGTAATTGAATTCAGCTCCACTGATAGTGTGTAAGGTGGCTGAGGGTAAAACTCTTTTTTTCCTTTACAGAAAAAGGGCAATTGATCTCTAGTATTTAGTAAAACACAAACTCAAGAAACTAGGAGACTACGAAAGAAGGGAGATTGGTTACAACCTCCTACATCCTTTAAAGCTACAAGAGTCTCTCATTCTTTACTTTATTGGATTTGTTTGTTTTGGTTTTTATTAAATGGTTTTTTTTTTATTGAAGTAACATTACATATGGTTCAGATGTGTATCATGAGAATGTGTAACATGTGTATATACTAAAATGTTTAAATTTGAAACTCTGCAGAGAATGGACTTGTTCAACTTCCTAGCTTGTACATAACACTCCTGACTGGTTCCCTTTTCTAGGGTAGAACTAGGATGCTATAGAATAAATCTATTTCCTTTCCTTGTGACTCTAGTCTACTAATGCCCTCATTGCCTTCCCTTATCTGAACTCCTGGAAGTAAACCCTCTTCCTTTCACTACCCGTGAAGGGAAGGCAATAATCTATTGACCTTTTAATCATTGCTTCCCTCTTACTACCTCTCACTTTCTCTCACAAAGACAGCCAATTTCTCCTGGTATTTAGCTTGCCATCTAGTCTGTCACACTCCCATGCCTTCCTTAGAAGAAGAGTAGGGTCTTGGATTCTAGGATATAAAGGAGGATAATGCCTTACAAAGGAAAACACCCCATGTTAACACTTCCACTCAACCTCATCCCATCTACCACCCATTTTGTGACCTAGGTAAGAGAGGTCAAGTACCTAACTTACTAAAAGGCAAAATGAAGTACTAAAAAATTTCACATTTTCCACTAATACCTCTGAGTCTTGAAAGCAAGGAAATGCTTATGACAGAGGCAGGATAATTACAGTGCAATAGGAAAATCAGAGGACACTATATTTAGAAGCACACTTTAGGAAGTCACATGTGTGCAACCCAACATCAAAATGACCTTAAATTCACCAATGAGGTGTTCTAATGGGAAAAGGGATGAAGAGGCAGAGGATAATCCATATAAAAGAGGTCAGTTGCCAGTTCTGATGAGAACAGAAATTTCTATATAGTGTATATAAAATGAAAGTTGTATGATCTCATTCAACAAGAACCTCTGTACAATTTCATTTCAAGTCCCCATAAAATCCAGGTACTTTTATGATATTTATATAAGGTACTTTATTTAATGCTTACAAATGGTATATGAAGAGATATCATCACCCTTATTAAAGAAAATCAGCAGAGGTTTAGATGTTTGTTCAAGGTCATAGCTAAAGAATGGAGCTAGGGTTTTTAACCCAGAGCTGCTTAATTTTAATTGTATCACATTTGGAATTAAACTAGAGCCAAAAATATGGTTCATTGATTTTGTCTATTTTTTTAAGCAGTTTGCCTGTAATCTAGTTAGAACTAGGATATAAGCTTATCTTTAAAGTCTGCTTCACAGAGTAAATTAACTACATTGTAAATGATATGAGAGTTGCCCTATACACATTGAAAAAGCAACGTGGTATAGGATCAGAAATTGGGATCTTTGCCAATAATTTAAATGATTTCTCAGTTCTTGGCTATAGATATATGTGTATAATAACCCTCAGCCCATTAGTTAATAAGTAACTTCTTTTCAAACACCCTCCTCATTATGTCAGTGTTTTGGTCGTCAACATAACCAGAAGAAGACAGATATGAAAGGATTAAGCCCTCCAATTACTTAGAATGGGAATTATTCAAATGTATCAACGTTATTTCTAATTAACTGACCAATAAAGAATATTTTGCTGAGTATAGATGGCCCCAAGCTTAAAAATTCATTTACATCAAGGGCAAAGTCATTCTATAATTTAGCAGCCAAGAATTCAATACCAGGTGTTTTAAAAAGATACCAAAACTGAGAATATAATAAAATAAACAACATAGGTAGAAAGTACTGAAAACACAAACTTACTATTGATGATGCTCTCTAAATGTTTCTCTTCTTAGGTTCTCTTGAAATCTTCTTTTCTCCTCTAGTTTATTGCTCTGAAATTGCAAATATCAAAATGTAATCTGTGAAGGAAGCTTCAAGTAGAACCATGATGGTAAGTTAACCCATGGCCCCAAGTTCTCAGGCTCCAGTGGCCTCCACAGTCCACTACAGTAGGCTCCCAGGGTGCCCAAGAGAACATTCCTCTTCCACCTCATGAGCACTGCACTGACAGTCAGGAGCCCAGAATTCTTTCCATAACTTCCCCCTTCCAAATGGTTAGTATAATCACAGAGTCAGTATTTCACATTTTTATTCTTTAATTCAAATAATAACATCATGTATATTTTAAGTAGTTTTTCAAAATGTTCTAAGGGAAACATGAAATTTCTGCACCAAGTATATTAAGTTAAAATAATAAATGGTTAAACAGTTCATGCAATATTTATATATACACTCACGTTCCACGGAAGCATTCAGGAAAAGATTTTCAATAAGCCAACTCAACTCCCTTATGAGTTAGAATCAGATACTTAAAGCTGTGGAGAGACTGAATAGCAAGTGTCGTTTTCTTAAAAATCCACTTAAAAGGATTCTCTCACTCTCTCTCTCTTTTTTTTAATTAGTTTTCTGGAGAGTCTAGAGACAAAGGACTTCATATTCTATATCACTGTCCTCATGATTATGTATATTTTAATTCAATTTAGATAGCCCAGGAATGTTTACTTTTTGTTCACTATGACACAACTGTCCTTAAAAAAATAATAAAAAAAACTTGCCCATGAAAAGCAAGTAAAATTCCTAGACAACAAATTTAATGGAAAATTGAAATAATTTCCACAACACAGGGGAGTTTTAAGTGAATCCAAGGGAGACAGCAAGCCAGCTGGGTTTGCTTTAATAAAAAGAATTGGATTTGCCCAGCAGGAAGACCTGTGAAAAGGAAATAATGGAAATCATCACTTCCAAATCCTGACATAAATTTGGCTCCAGTTTCTAAAGGGGCAAAAATTATTCTTATTGTTCATTTCCATGAAAGTCTTCATTCACACAGAAATACTGCCTAGTTCCATTTTGAAAGACAAAATGGATGATTTCAGTTTTAGGAGAAAAAAGGAAATTTATTATAATCCAAAGGAATCAATTATACTTCAAAGTAACTGGAGTATTAATGAAGCACAGAACTCAGGAAAATTGTAAAACAGAGTAAGCATGATCTCAATCTAGAAGAAAAATCCTGATTCATGTAATGAGCTCCACATACATCAGAAAAAAAAAAACAAAAAAGTAAAAGACAGAAAGCAAAAAGCAAACAATAGGCATTGATTAAACCAATACTAGGAATGCTACTTTGAGGAATGCTAGAGAGAAAAATCACATAAGTGTCAAGTTTGGATTCTTTAGCAAGGTCCAAAATACAAAAACAATTTTAATCACTTCATTAATAGGTTATTACTGAATTCAACTCATAAAAGCAAATATACAGCAACTATATCTGTTCATATATCTGAGAAATTGTATTTATTACCTACCAATGTAGTTACTGATTTTTGTGTACTATCCCAGATACTTGAATTCAGTACCTAGTATGTTTGTTCCTTTCCATTTAATTGTGAGTTAGTCACACAAATATGTATACACACATACATACATACACAAATGCAGAATGTAAACTATATAAGAACATGAGAGCCTGAAGAAATTGTGGAATTAATTCTAGGTCTACAATCACTTACTAAGTATAAACAAATCATTCAAAATCACTGTACAAAAATGAACAATGTAAAAAATATATAAAATTTGAAAAATAATGAAATAAATATCAATGAATCTTCATTATTCAACTTAGGACCCTTCTGGTTACATTGATCTCACCTGTATAATGCAGGCTATACCCTATTAGAAAGCAAATTGATGGGAATCTTAATTCCACCTGCAAATTTAATTCCTTTTGGCCACATAACATATTCCTTGGCGCTGAAGATTAGAATGTGGGCGGAGAGGTCAAGATACTGACTACCTCATGGCTCATAATTTATTTTTAAATCTGTAAGCACATAATACACCAAATACGTCATAATCTTTGCCCTTCCTTAAGGTTGGCTTTGGAATGTGGGTGGTAGGGGAAACTGAGGGAGGCCCTCTTTCATTCCAGGCTAAGCAGTGGTGGGTTGCTCTTAGAACAACCAGTTCTAACAGGAAGAGAGGATGTGGGTTGCAGCATTTAATTATTTCCATGGTGAAAATATTCCTTCCATGGTCCATTTCAAGCTACCAAAAAAGAAGTCAAGTAGCTCACAAAAAATTCTGAAAATTAAACAATCCACTCAAGAGTGAGAACAAGGGAGCCCCAATAGACCCCCTGGAAAAAGTATACAGCATCAATATATTCTAGTCAAGGAAATGAAAGTTTGACTGAAGCATCCCAGTGTCCTCTCCAAACTTCTCTTTCACCATGTAATTAACTGTTCCTGGACCCTACTGACATGATCAGATGCTGAAATGCTGGCTGCATTTTGTACATTTGTGCTTCTATGGATCAAAGAATACCCACAAATGCTGGCAGGGGATATAGTTGGTAAACAATTATGAGAAGTGTTCCCTGCTGACCCCTTCTAGGAGAAGGAAAACTGAAGGGCCAGAGAGATTAAGACCAGAGGCCAATTACAGGCTCTTGGGTGCAATAGGCTTGGCGTCTACTCGGCTCAGAGTCCCTGAACAGCAACCATTTGCTTGGGGAAGAGGGTGGTATTCTGCAGGCTGTCATCTACGTGTGTGTTTGCTGTGCATTTTAAAGAATAAGCGCTCCCTAAAGATGGGCATTATCATGTCCCTTGGCCATTTTCACACTGACAATGTGAAATAAGGCATTTCTGGATGACTAATTTTCATTCACTTTTCTCTTACATAAGCTATTCAATAGGCTTCCATTTAGTTTGGAAAGTCGCATATTTAATGCACAACAGAAGGGCTAGTTCATGGTGGCAGTGTAGCCCAATTAGACAGAAAAATCAAGTTTGTGGAAGGACCAGGGCTGGCTGTTCTTTCTCTTTTATGGCAGTTTAGATGAATGCTCCCAAAAGTTTGCATGCACAGGAGTTACCTGGGGAGCTTGCTAAGATGGAGATTCTGATTCAGAAGGCGTGAGGTGAGGCTCAAGATTCTGTATTTCTAACAACTGATGCTGCTGGTTTGAGAACCACATTTTAAATGGAAAGGATTTACATGTCAATTCTTTCCCTATCTCTCATTTTTGAGCAGATTTATAACAATGATTATTACAGTTGTCACATTAGAAAAGTCAAGTCAATTGAAATGTCTGTAGTTAATTTGTAGTGTGAAAAGGGGAAAATGCTGCTTTAACTCAACCAGTAACATTTCTGTATAGTTTATATTATCTGATTCATGAAGCAATGAGTTATAAATGACCCACAAGCCAAATAATTATGACCATTAAATAACAACTTATAAATAACTTAGGATAAGAGGTTATAATTCAATAATTCAAGATTTACAAGTCTTTTACTTCAGGTCCAGGTTATAATTTGATGATTTTCTTAGTTCTGCCTGAAATATAGACAAACTATGCTTTGTAAAGGAGAAACCTCTTCTACCATCACAGGAGCAAAATGTTAACCTACCTTCAAAAGAAGAAATGAGGGAAGACGGGGGAGAATTTGAATGGAAAAGAATGCAGAATAGCAAAGTAGAAAGCAAGGAAGACTGGTCTATAAATATTATTATAGTAAAAATATTTTCAAAGAAAATGTAATAGCTGATTAATTGGGACTACATTCTAAGTCAAATTTTGTAAACACTATTCATGTATTCTTTTTTTTTTAATTTTTTTTTTAATTTTTTTTCTTTTATTAAAATATTTTAAAATTTACATATACTTGCCATTAATTGTAATCCCCATGTATTCCCCATCACCATCTCAC
>JAGFMF010011574.1:10033168-10081201 GCA_019455555.1 Galemys pyrenaicus
TCTGATGACAAGAGAAGTTGAGCATTTTTTCATATGCCTGTTGGCCATTTGCATGTCCTCTTTGGAGAATTGCCTTTTTAGCTCTTTTGCCCATTTCTTTTTTAAAATACCTCCAGCATTTCATTAGTTTTCACCTCCAAAGACTGTATCTCTACAGATGCATATGGCCTTGGGAGAAGAGGAGGTGGGTCTTACAGACTCATTTTATAGAACTAGTTCAGAGAGGGCTGTGGGATTGTCCAAAATCACACAGCACAACAGAACACTTGCTTTCCTCAGGGGAAGAAAAGGCACAGACTCTAGTGGAACCCATGAGCCATTCACTTTTGACATCATAAACTCTAACTGCTAAAAATATCTTGGTAGCCGGGCTTCCATTTTTAACCAACACATAATCTTTAAAAGAAGACCTGAAAGAAAGGGGGACAGAGAGAAAGACATGCAGACAGACAATAGAAATAGGACTTGTGTCTCCATGACTTAAGCCTGCAGTAGCTCTCAACTTGGCAGTCAAGTACCAGGCGCCCCTTTTCCTCCAGACCTCACACTATCTGAAACCTACTACTGTCTAGGACATCACAGGGAGCTGGATGGGAGGAAGGGGACTCCAGTAGATGAGCATTTCTGAAAATATTTCTGTCTTAAGGCCTCAAATGAATATCAAAGTCTAAAATAACGAGATTGAGAACAGATTTGCCTCACTAATACTGGAACACAAATCCACACTTTTTATCAGTTAGGGAGATACATTTACCTATTGCATACCCTGGAAATTTCAATATCTGTATGTAAATATGGAGGTATACTGCTGACTGCCATTGTTATTAATTGCCTCACCATCTAGCCAAATACACAGCTACCGCTTTGATGACCAGCCCAGAAGGTTAGACCCTATGGTGATAAGAACTCTAGCCCTGAAGCCAGTATACCTGTACTTGAACCCTACTTCTGTATACTGACTCTGAGCCCCAGGCCAATAATCTACTGCTGTGCCAGTTTCCTCATTTGTAAACTTTAATATTAAAAATAACGCACACTTCATAGGGTTATTGTGAGGATTAAATGAGTTAAAATATGGACAGCATTAGAAAAGAACCTGGCATATAGTAAGTCCACACTAACTGTCATCTACTATCCATTTCCCCACTTTACCTTCTCTCTTTGAATTGACTTCATTTTTTTTAATTTCAGCTTCCTTCTTGATTCTTACAGATTCCTCTCTTTTTAGCTAAATCATATTGAGATTACAGAGAACAAAATAAAGTTACTGTTTTTCACTTTGAACCCCTGGAACACAAAATTATGATGTACAGCAAATTATGGTACTGTTTGTGCCTTATCTCCCTTTGATTGTAGGTTTGTCTTCAGACTACTTTGATCACAGAGAAGAGTCAAACTACATCTCCTGCCCATGAAATTGCTCTTTGTATTTCTTGGTTTCCGTCTCTCCCCCCTTTCCCACCACCCTGGTGTAGGAATATGAAAGGGCAAATCATTTTGCCATATTGTTAAACTCAGAGTCCATTTGGAAGTCACTGCACATCTTAATCTTAAATCTTTCTTTTCTCAGTACTTTCACAAGGTAAACTAATCCACATTCTTGGAACCAAGATATTCAAAATATAGTAAAGTTAAACTCAAAAAAATATTTCTTAGTCGAGGGTTCTATAGACTGATAAAGCACTTGGATAAGAATTTTGGATATTTACCTTTTTATTTCTCACATCCTGATTTTTTTTTTTTTGATGTTGAGAGTTTTCTTTTGCAATTGGCTAAAAGGTTTTATGCTTTTGGTAAAGTTACTGTGCTATTTCATGGTTACATGAAAGTGCTGTTACTCAAATTCCTTGCCAAAATTAAACTAAAAGAGATAGATTTTGACCTTTTGGTGGTATTTAGATTGCATCAGCTGCAGTTGTTGTTTCTGCCTGACTTCAGCCTCTGATTGGCTTCCACCTAAGGAAAAAAAAAGTCAAAAAGGTGAAACATGAATATTAAGTTGAAATGTCAGACATCAAGGACTAATTAATACACGATATGTCTACACTATGAATTTCTTTAGCATTTTCACACTCCTGGAAATCAGTACAAAAACAGCTTTCTTAATAAAATATTTAAAAATAGTAATTGTTTCAAAGAGAACACAGTGGCATTGGTGTAGTGTGGTAACATATAGCTAAAGTACGTGATCTTATACCCCTGAATCATACACAGTATTATAAACCAGTGCAACCTTAAAAAAATAAAAAATAAGAGAAAATAGCTGTACGAGACCATATTCCTAAAAGGACAATCCTTCTAAGGATTTTCAACCACGTAGACCTTCAAGTTTTCATAGAGATTGACCTGAACATTTATGCTAAATAAGAAACAGAGCCTGTCTTAAATTCTAGTACATTCCTCCAGTATGAATATGACTATTCAATAACACTTCCATAACTTTTCTTTTGACCCTCTTACCCTATAATCAAAACAAAAAATTCAGACAACCCTCAGGGGGTTTGGCATTAGAAAAGTATACACTCTCTACAACCAAGTTGTTTTGTTTGTTTTTCTTTTTATATATATTTGACATCAATTGTGGTCCCCATGGATTTCCCACCACCATTTCACCCGTGCACCTTCACCTCAGTCCCTTGTGCTCTTTCTGCCCTAATCCCATTCCCTTACCCCTCCCCACAAAGTGTTTCTGATCTGTCCTTGTCTTTTTTTGTGTTTTTGTTTTTCTTATTATTATTCTTTTCCTTGGTTGCTTATTTGGTTCCCTTATATTCCTCCTAAGGGTGAAACCATCCGGTATTTTTCTTTTGCCTTCTGACTTATTTCACTGAGCATAGTCCCTTCCAGCTAAAAGTACAATGAGAATATTCTAGTTAGTAATTGTCAATTCATACTATTCATCGTTTTCTCTTTGAATATTCAAAGGAAAAATATGAGTGCTAGATTATATACATACACACTAATCTGGGGCCAGAAGTCCTTACAGGTTGACAGTCACTTAACAATTGCTATTTAGGGATTTCTCAATGTTTCTATAAGCCTGGTGTGTGTATCAACTAAGATTCCTTTGAAATAACTCTCTGGTGCTTTGGTCACAAAACTTGTCTGTTCTCTGAAAGATTCACCCTCCCAGAAGATGCATTAGAACAATTTGCTTGCACCATAGTTTTTGTAATCAACTGATAAAGATACCACAGAGACTTTTCTTCTAAATCTCAAAAGATAAATAGTGCCTGTTTGGCTTTGGTCTTCTGTCTCTGTTGCAGGTGATGGGGCTGGGGGAGGTCCCACAGTAAAGACTGTTGAAGCTTTTATCTAATATTACCGTTACTATCATTAGTATCTCCTAGAACAATTCTGATATTTTAAGGGATAGAAAACTTAGGGAAGAGTTGGGAAATAGAAAAAATAGAGATCCCTAAGTATCTGCAGGTTTCATTCAAACATCATCTCAAAGTTCAATACATCTGAAATTTTCCTTTCAAATGTTCAGCCTCTTCCTACACACATAACAGTGACCATTGCTAGCTGCATCCTATAATGGAAAGTTACAATGAGAGTTTTGTTCACTTTTGGTTAACAAGATAATAGGTAACAACTACTCCACATACCAAAGTAAAAAAAATCGGGTCCCTAAGCAGGATTTGCAATGGGGTAACTGGAAACCAGTTTGGGGAACCTTAACTAGGAACTACCTTTGCCCTACAAAAGTGGCTGACTAGGTCAAAGGGAGATGGTAATCTACAAAAAGATACCTTTGTGAATTTCATTTCTATGGCCATGTTTGGGGAAGGAGGAATCTTTATGTCAAGATGAACAAAAACAGTTTAATGAAAATCACTTGGATAGCTCAACCTGAATCTCCAAGATTAAAGATCCTAAAGAACCCATCCCTGGTAAAGGCAAAGTCTAAAGACCCAAGGCTGCCTTCAGATGGCTACTCGGACATTTCACCAAGAAGAGGTGACTGCGTGACAAATAGCCTGGGTTCTATATTTCCAATCTCGGTTGTCATGACAGAGAATGACAAACTAAGGGATCTGCCCATAAGGCCACCTAGAGGAACAACAGAGCCCTCCAAAGATGGCCTATAAGAGCCACTGGGGAAGCTAGTGCTGCCAGAAGGAAAGTGTTTCATCTCTATCAGGAAAATCCTGGGGAGAGATGGACAGCAGGGAAGGACAAACCTGCAGAACACACAGATCCCCAGGGGAGAACATGCAGTAAGCACTCACCAAAACTTGAAGAAACTGAAATCAGTGCATTAGGGACGCTTTAACTTTTAATTTCCCCTTCTCCCTTTGACCTGGGAGGGGTCAGAATCTCAATGGAGAAAACATTCAGTTATGCCCTGATTACTTTGTGGTTTTCAACCCACAACAGTCCGGGGCTACAGCAGGGAAGAAAATGAAAACCCCATTAGTAACAAAACGTTGACCAGTACCTAAGAATGAATATTAACTATGGAAATAGCTGATGCCTAGAAATAGCTGTGCAACTGTGTTATTTGAGAAAGACACATACACAAAAATCTAAGTTCAGACTAAGAATATGAGAAAAACTAGTCTAAAATAGCTGACTTGAGGGGGTCGTTTTGGAAGGACAGAGCTATTTCCTGGTTATACCCCTCAAATCTGATTTTTTTTCAGCACAGAGATGATATTGACACCTTTCATAAAAAAAATTGAGATGTTATTGATAATATTGATTTTGTTCATTACATGATTTTCAATTAACTTATTTTTCACTTGGAAAAATATTTCTCAAACTATTGGGACAGTAAGTGACCCCTGACTGTCATAACTATATCTGTGGAAACTGTGTCCAGTCCTTTAATTTCTCAGCTGCTGGTAGAACTAGAAAAGGGAAGAAAGACATGAATGACTCCCTTAGGTGGCATCCCCACCGGATGATCCAAGCACCAGGCCAAGGCTGCCCCATGAGTCACCACAAGGCAGTCAGCCCTGCAGAGGCCAGAGGTCTATCTGTAGACTGAATACACAGTGACATTTCTCTTTATTCTTAACACTGACACTAGTTCACTGTCATCTGGGCTTTGGGATTGACTCTCCATTAATATTTTTCACATTATCACTTAACTGCCGTGATTAATAGGCTGTGACAGACAGCTTTTGTTCCCTCACCTTCCCCTGGCTATGACAAGGTATATGCATCCCCCAGGTAAGTTGCTCCAGAGCTGATCTTTATCCAAGAGGCTCTGAATTATCTGGCAATTAAGCCATTGCTTGTGTCCCAGATCCTGTGGCATCACACATGTCTACTCTTTGCAGAAAATCAGGAACAACATAGCTGCATACTTAAAAAGAGATTCAACTTTAAATTCATTCCAGTCTAAGTACCAGCAACCCAACAACCTATACCATCCATTCAAAGACCCATTCAAAGACAGGGAGGCAAGGTGCTAACAGGACCCTTGGGGAGCCCTGTCCTCCCCCTTTCAGACAACAGGTCTGCAGACTTACCTAGCTGCCTTGGCGCCAGGTTAATTGGCTTCGCTCTGTGTTGCTCCTTCCACTTCTCTAGGCTCTCTAGCTCTTTGTCAGCAACTAAGCCAGGTGAGAAACACCAAATCGTTCATTATTAGAGTGTGAAAAACAAGCTGGTCCCTTGAAACCATAACAAACAACCATCAGAAGACAATTAATGGCACCATTTAGTCCTCATCCCTCAGAGTCCCCCTGCCGCCACCCCCATGACGCTTCCTCTCCAAGGGTCTGCACAAACGGCACAAATCTGAAAAACAGCCTGAACTACTGAATTTAGCTTTTTCTCCCATTTTGGCATTCTTAAAATCCTACATAAATTCATATTAAGGAAGAGTTTCCTATAGAGAATGTGTGCAAAACTACAGTACTTATGTGTCAATAAGATCTTTTCACACACAGGCAAACATATCCCCAGAAAATTCTGAAGGCCATATTTACTGTGTTTTAAATGTTTCCCAAGATTTCAGTAACTTTAAGGAGTGAGGGCTCTGCAATGGAGGGCTAGGGGGCAGGGCAGCCTCCACTCTTATTCCTGGCCTTGGAACTCACTAGGCAGATGTGCCTTGTGGAACAGAACCCAGCTCCCACATGTGCATGTGAGTGACAGCAGGAGATGCCAGAGAGATGCTAATTCGTTCTTCTGGTTCTGACCCTCATCCCCGCCATGAGACCTGATGGCTACAATGTTTTTTTTTTAGTTATTAGAGAAAAATGCATTATAAAATATTTAGGTATTTTGGAAGTTTTCAAGAGTCCAGACCATGCTGAGTCTTACGTTTCTGTTAGTTACTTAAGTCAAAATCTTGTAAGATGCCAGAATCTGATAATGCCCATTGTCACTCTACATAGCTGTGTCATGTTCTGCACTGACCTGCTTGTGCCACCAGGGGGCAACCTGTCTGGTGGAGACCCTTTGGAGAGTTATCTTCCTGTTGTGCCCAGATCTGTCTTATGGACAGATCAAGAAAGAAACAAATTAGTTCATGGTCCATTTCACATAGAATATGCTTATTTCAAAAGTAGTCATAGTCCTGTAAAACATCTGGAGTCTGCCCAGCTTTACAGGAACTGTTGGTAATAGGTGTGGAATTGGGTCTTTTGGCAAAAGGTGTGAAATTGTTTAAGGCCAACAGAAATCTGAAATCTACAATCATGCTACGAGTTCTGCTATTAACACAGAGAAACAAATTTAGAAGCGTTAACACTAGGGCAATTTTAAAAGGTATAATTAGAATTGCTAAAGATAAAATAGAAAAAAAAAGCTTGATGAGATCTGGAGTGTCTATACCAGTCAGAAAATAAAAATACTTGAGATAAAAGCAAATCAATTGTACTCTATACGAAAATGAGAAGCAATCTAAATGTTAAATGAACAGATGTACATACTTCTTTTTATCTGATTTCTTCGATTTTCATTTGGTGTTATCAAGGTGTATGCTCCTGTGCTAAAATGAAAAGTAAAGATCTGCTTATTATCATGAGATGCTACTAATGCATATAAATCACCACACATCCTTCCTACTGAAATGCTGTATTTAGAGAGGCATCATGGGAGAGAACCATCTTCTGAGACCCAGGTCTGTTGTCCAAGAGCTTACAATCTACTTGCCAAAGTAAAACAAATACAAAGCAGTTGATAAAAACATGACATGTGACAACTTCACAGTTGGCTCCCGGAAGACCCATTGTTCCTGTGACACTCATGGGCCAGTTCCTTTGAGGTGCCTCTAGATGGGCATTCCCTTCCCTGTGCTCACTTTGGGAGCACAGGAACACTCAGGCATTCTTTTCCCCCCACAAACTAGGAATGTAGGCTCCTTGCAATGCAGACATCTCCCGATCTGAGAAGCCAACTGGCCAGTTTTGTGCTTTGGCTTTTCTGGGTATAGATCTGCTGGGCCCCTCGTTTTCCCAGGGACAAAATTTGGGCATCATCAGGAGCTCAAAGAAGCAGAGGATCACTTCACGTGGGGGGAATCAGAGAAAACTTCATTTAAGCAAAAATTTTCAACATTGAGATACCTGAAAGCTGCTAAAATATTGGGAGTTTTTTGAGGGCAGAAATTGTCCTTGATTGATCTGTATACCTCCAGCCTGGACAGTACTGGGCCACATAGCTGCTTGAGGAGCGCAGACTGAACTGACATGAAACGACACCACAGACACCATCTGTGAATCTTTTCTAGGGTAACTCTTCTTTGAGACGATGTATGCGGTCCCACAAAAGTATGCATACATCATAAAGCAAAAATATAGCATAACAACAGACTGCAGCATACATGTGGGTACAGTTTTAGAGGCAGTACTGTGGATAAACACAATCAGCGTATAAATGTTTTTTTAAAAATCCCAGACCCTTAGAAAACTCTCTTTGCAACACACAATGTATAGTTTCAAAGGACAAATTAGCAAAGATTGAATGGTAGAGGCCACAAGAGCAGATTAACAGAAGTCATTTCTTCCTTATCTCATTATTTTCTTAGCAGCAAACCTTCAGCCAGCTTCAAACTGGGCTTTAATTTTAGACTTATAAATGGGAGGTATGTAACCACCTTTGCATGCAAATGGGACTGCTGGATGCCCAATCACCTAACGTATATCAGCAGACGCTGCATGTGTAGCATAGCATGCATGCAATGTTATGAATACAAAATTAGGAGAGTGCAGCTGGAAATTAATCCCTAGTCCAGTGCATATTCTTGGTTCACCTTAAGAGTCATCATTTTTCAATTGCCAGCACTTTATAGGAATTTGAGAAGTAATTTTTGGGGTATTTTAAACTTGAACATAATGTAACAGTGAACCATTCTGTTGATTTTTTTTTGAAGATTTATTTATGCATACAAGAACTGGGGAACATACAGGTCAGAGATGTGGAGGGTGAGAGGGAGTCACCAGAGACAGAATGGGGAGCAGAGCAGGCAGATCAACTGAAATACACTGCTGAGGGGAGCAGCAGGTGAGACAGGAGAGGTCTGCCACACCATATGCATCACCTCACTGGCCAGGGATTGAACTTTTGCCACAGTGGCTACAGACAGCTTCACAGGGCCATATCTTAACCCCTGTGCCATCAGGGAGGCCCCCATTCTGTTGAATCTTTTATTTTTAAAGATTTTATTTATTTATGCATACAAGAGCTCGGTACAAGCCAAAGGTGGGGTGTGTATGTGTGAGAGGATTCAGCAGAGACAGAGTGGGGGAGCAAAACAGACAGATTGACTGAAAAACACAGCTGAGGGGAGCAGTGGGCAAGACAGGAGAGGTCTGCTGCACCATGTGGGTCAGCTCCCTGGCCGGGGAATCTTAAAGATGAAACATAAGATACAGGATTTCAATACCAAACATGAAACAACTGCACAGTCCTCAATTTCCAGTGACAATGTGGTACAGCTTCTGTAGGATCTGACTACACTAGAGACCACTAGTTCTCATCGTTAGCTGCACCAGAATCAGCTGGATGGTTTGCTAGAGTGCAGAGCTGATTCAGGAGGCCTCCGGTGAGGTCTGGTAACATGCATTTGTAACAACTTCCCAAGTCATGTTGATGTTCTTGATAAAGAACCATACTTTGACAAACAGTGCTATAGAATAACCAACCAAACTGTCTTAGAACATTTGGACTAAGCGAGAATAATAAGTCACCGAAACAAATGCAGAGGTAAAATCATATGCCAAAGATCACAAGGTTGATGCAGCAACAGTACTGAGATTCAAACCCATCACTTGTGACCTGGACAAGTTGGGTATCTGTATCTGACTTTTTCAGCTCAATATAGAAAGCATAAAATATGACTGTCTTTCAAGTGGAAAAACTAACCTTTGAAAGCTGACTACAGAACTGAATTCCCAAGAGGGGATGGGAGGTGGGGAGGGTAAGATCAAAAAGGAAAGAAAGCACACAATTATCTATGGTGGTGGAATCTGGGTGAGTTGGTGGTGGGTGTACTGTATAGTGATACCTGATAGGAGTATCCCAATCACTTCAATTAAAAATAAAATATACTGAAAATAAATAAAATTTAAAGTATATAACTGTCTTTAACGTTAGCTTTTTGATTGACTTCCAAAGTAATCTGCTTAAGTGAGCACCTACAGTGGACTTGCTACATTAGGAGATTATGAGGATTGAGGAGAGATTTTTAGAAACAGATATAGATACTAACCACTTTAATATCACTTAGACTTAGGAGCAATTCGTGACACCACTGGAGCACACTGCAAGGATATTCAAAAAAGTGCCAAAGTGGAATGATGTAAGAAGTAAGAAGAGAATTATAGGAACCCCAGAGGGGTAGAAAGCTTCAGAGAAGATGAATAGCAAGTTGAGGCATAAAGGACAGGATCTGAAATGGCAAAAAGTGATTTATTGCTAGGTCTTTGCTAAGAGAAGCTTCACAGAGAATTTTCCAAATTCCATAGCTCTCGCTTATGAAAATCTTAGAAAAGATATGGACAGAAAAGAAATCAATCTATTTGCAGAAGATTTTATTCTACAGTATCTAATCTAACTTTAAGTCTGACATCATATTGCTGAATCTGTAGTTTTAGGAACAAAACAGTCATCAATCTGTCGTGAATGTGAGTAACCTACAAGTACCCAGACATAGTACAGGGTCAGGAAAAGAAGGAAAGAATTATCCAGCCCTGAAATCATAGGTTTTTAATTGAAAACATTTAAATATAACCCCAGGCTCAAGGACAGTATGGCCAGTAATAAATGTTTTATGTTAGAGATTCCTTAGCAACCTTTTCAGCAATATTTTATTGGCTAAAAATGCCAACTCTGAAACATAATACTCAGAAGAAAGCATTGCCAAGTAATTGAGCTTCTATTCCTCTAGCTTGCTATAGGAAAAGGAATGTAAGCCTGAGGACCTGCTTTAGTTATTTTTTAATAACATGTGACAGGGTGTCATGTCTTGGTGGATAGATGTCTTCCTCCCTCCTCTCTGAGCTTTTCCTTGACATGAATACCAAGTATAACTTATTCATGTTTTCAGCCAATTAGCTCCTACCCACAGCAAGGACTTCTGCTGTTTTAACCTCTACACCATCCCTTTCAAAAGTCTTTCTCTCAAAGCCTCTGATCTCGACAAACCTTATCTACCTATACTTGGCATTCTGATCATTTCCTGATTAAACAACATTCAAGCAACTGAAATAAATGTATATCTTTGAAAATGAGCTTCCTTAATTACCTCATTGAAATTTAATGAAATACCTCAGTTTGTAAGATTATTTTCACTTTCCAACAGCTCATATCAATGAGCTATACAGAGAACACATGAAAGAATACCACAGGTCAATAAGAAAAAAAAAGATTTTCTGCACCATAAAAAATATATGTAAGAAAAATTCACTTAAGAAATATTTTCCCTATGAGTCTCTCCTGAGTTATACAACTGCTTCTCTTGTGTACATTCTTGCACAATTTTTATAATGCCTCATCAATAAAAACTCAATGAAAAAACGTTATGTTAAAATTGTGAAATATCTTGGCTAAGAGTATTATATGAATATATCCTCTGGTGTGTACAAACTGCAGCAGATGTAATTTAAATTTCTAATTAGGAACAACATTGGTTTTACTGGGGTAAAAAAGGTAGTTAGGGACAAAATTCAGAAATATGTAGAAGATAAAGTTACAAATAGGTCATTTCAAGCTGAATAGTAGACACAAAGTTTATCATCCTACAAATAAAAAATCATTTGAGGTTCTCATAGTTCAATAAAATCTTATCCTTGGGTGAAACTGGAAAAAAAAAAGGAAGGTAATCAAAGGCACTAGATAGAGATTTATTTTCTAGCTGTGGCTTTCCATATTGGTTTTTGTTATATGATATTCAGTGCAGGAATATGAAACTTACTGCTTTTGCCAACATGAGTGAAAATTTTTGAAATATTCAAAAGTCTATAAAAGATCCCATGCAAAAGAAAAAACAAGGTCAAATTGACTAGTCATCCTTTACCCCTAAATCTATTACACCAGCTCTGATCCATCACTCCACATCTTCCCATGGAAAGGTTTATGAATTCTCTTTGACTTAACCTGCAGAACCCAAGACAGTGTCTGCACACTTCAGAGTCAGATGTGAAGTTGGTTAGTTCTACAATCCACAGCTTCCACTAGAAGACTGAACACATATACATAGAAGAAGGATAAACAACAGATCATCAGTTCATTGGTGCCTGTGTTCACAGAATGACTTTATGGAAAGTAGAAAGAGGTACTCACACACGCACACATCCATCCATTCCCAGGATCCCCATGCAGGTCCCATAACAAAGAAATATGGGAAATGTATGCAAATTAGAGAAAAAGTATCTTTCTTTCAGGTGGAGGTAACCCCACACTAGGGCACGTGTATTTCAGCTTTACAAATACATTAACCAGGCAAATTTGTGTAATTACCAACCTGAACAACCATATAGAGTAAACCTGAAAAAATTGTATTTCTTCAGTAAAAAAACACAAATATAAATGATAAGAATTATGAAAATAGAAAGCAATAAGGATTCATTCTAAAGACACAAAGAATATGTACGAAGTACATTATTATAGAGGCTGTATTTAAGAAATGAAAAATTAATGAGTTGAGATGAGGGCCAACTGCTTCCTCAGTAAAAATACAAGGAATTCAAAAAGTCAGAATATAGAGATGTCCAACCTAGAATTTGATCTGACCCTACTTGTAAGCTAATTCACCTTTCAGCTCATTGCAGTATTTTGGACGCTAGCAGAAGACAAGACTACTGGATCAGAGACAAAAGACTTTATTTTTCTTGCTGTAGCACCAGCGTGAGCACTAGTATGTTTACCTCTGTTTTCTCTGGCCTCCAGTCTTGGGGGGGAGGGGTAGGGATAATGGTTGGGGGGGTTGGGGCTTGGGGGAGAGGATATGATGGTGGCTACACATGCTGTGTCTGCATCCAAGTTGAAAAACACTGAGTTGGAGGATCCTCCATTTTCACAGCAGGTAATGACAAGCTACATCTAAAGAGAGTGTGCTTCATTCCTCAAGATTCCCAGCTACATAACAACACTGAGGAATGTTTCAGGTTAAAGAGTGGTATACCTGGTGAGACAAACAAGAGGGAGGGGGCCCAAGGAAGTCTGTCTTTACCAACAAGCCAATATTCAGGATTAGTAATCGGTTTAAGAATGGCTGAGGAATAAAGAAATTGGCACCTGTATAGAAGCTACTTATTTATCAAATGGGTTATTCATACCATTATCATTACAATTATTAACAGATAAATACTTGATTATGTCCACATCTTAAACACTGCTCCTAAAGGTTTCTAAAACAGAAGAGGAAAAAAACAGAAATACAAAACATAAGGGATTTATAACCAATACCTGCAAAGAACACTTAAAAATGAAAGGCTGTTATTTCTCATTTTGAAAATAACATATGCTCATAGAAAAAAAAATACAGAAAATCATTTAAAAGTCACTTATAATACCACCCCTTAGAGATCACAAATTATAATTTTATTTGGGTACATTTCAGTCTAATTTATATCCTATACATATTATTGCACAGTTGCAATCATATCATAAGTCCAATTTTAAAACACTTTCAGTTGTAAGTGGTTTTCCCAATTAGGCATATAACAAAGTTAATATTAAATGACTACATAATATTTACAAAATGGATGCCTCATAATGTAACCACTCATTTAACCATTTCAATTATTCGAATTGTTCACTCTTATAAACAATACTAATCTACATATAAAACATAAAGCTTTGCAGAGATTATCCAGAAGAAAACTCAGCCCTGTAAAGTCAGTCCACATTCCTATTCAGTATACTACATTTAAATTTTTCTTCCTTACATATCCCATTTGCATTTCTAAAATCCCAGAGACAGTTGGATCATATGATTACTTCCTGTACTTATGCTTGACTGATCTCAATTCTTAGGAAAGATACTGGTTCTACCTAACCATTCATTTTCACCTCCATACTGATAGTGCTCCTATATTATTCAAATTGATGATGACCCAATTAAATGCTATAGTCCCCAACTTTCTTTATAGCTAGGTATAACCATATGATTAAGTTTGAAAAATTGAATTATAAAGTTGGAGATATGAGAAGAATTTCTAGGAAAGTGCCTTCGAATAAAGATTAGTACGAAGAGCTTTTTTGTTGTTGCCCCCCCCACCCCCCCACCCCCCCCCACCCCCGCCTCCTGGAAGGCTGACGAGGGAGCTGGTGTTCTGGTACCTATGCTTGTCAATGAGGCAACCTGAAGGTGGAAGACATGCATCACAAATAGCAGGTGGGAAAAAAAAAGAAATAATAAAGTGGAAAGACAGATGTAATCTGCTCTGTGACTATAAAACCGCCATACTAATGGTAATCAATTGCCAAAAATGACAGGCTTTCAATCCTTATTCTGTTACTTGCTAACTGCTTCATGCAAATTACTTAGTTTTTCTAGTTTTCTACCTGTAAAATGGGGATAAGAACTGTCTACCTTTCAGTGTATAGATATAGCATGCTTAGAACAATTATTAGGCATTACAAGTACCAGAAAATAAATGCTTTATTATGGATGTTTGTTGCTTGTACTTGATCAGTCCTGGACTATCTACCTTCAGACTTATAGGAGAGAACACAAAGTGTCCTGTGCTTAAGACATCAATTTGGGGATATATAGTTTATTATATGTAATTATAATTACACGTTTTGTATAACACTTGTCATATTTTATTGTATCTAATAGAACCAAGCTTTATTATGCTGTGACTGAATCCTTTTGCTGACTCTTCTTCCACAATAGATGTACTAGTTTTTCTGATTTTTCTATTTATATTCCTGGTTCTGGCTCTTCCCTCTAACATCTATCTCCTGATTACTGATTCTTTTCTCATTCTGTGTCCCAGGAGTAATAAGAAACACTGCATGAAACAAAGTATATTGATAAATAGCATCTCGTTAAAAGTTACCCACTAGTCTTCCCCTATAAAGGATAACATGGTTCTGAATCTAGGTTTTTCCCTTAAATTATTTATTGAAATCTAATATACCTAGGGTAGGCTGAAGAAACCTTAAGTATAAGCTCTACAACAAATCTCCTATTAACTTCTCCAGATTCCAAAAGAATAAACTCACAATTAACCTTAGGATAGTATCTAAAATTATGTTTCCCCCATATTTTTATCTTCAATTTTAAAGCTACAAAGCAAAATGAAACTTACTAAAATGAAAATCCATGTACTATTTATCTATTTACCAGTAGTTAATGTTTTGCCACATTCACTTTTTCTCTCCTCTCTCCTTTACTGTTTTTCTGAAGCAAATGAAAACAAGCTGCAAAGTCAGAACACATCACTGCAAAATACTTCTGCAGGAATCTCCAAGGAACAAAGGCATTCTCCTACTTAAACAAAACTAGTAATATTACACTCAAGGAAACAAACATTAAAAACACCACTGGCTCATAGTCATATTCCAACTTCCAAATTGTTCCAATGTTTTAAATATTCTTCCCTCTCCTCCCCTCACCCTGCACCTAGTGATGGATTACACACTTTTACTGACTTTTAGACTCCTATAGCCTAGAACTCTTCCTTGACATTTTTCTTCCTCTCATGACTGATATTTTTGCAGAATGCAGGAATGATGGTTCATGTTATATGTCAACTTTAGGGGCCACGAGATACCCAGACACCTCGTATGAGGCTGTCTGCATATTTCTGTAAGATGCGAGCATTTGATTCAATGGACTGAGTAAAGAACACCCCTCCCCTCCCTAAGGTGAGTGAGCATCATCCAATTCTTTGAGGGTCTGAATAGTACAAAGAGGCAGAGGGAGGGTGGAGCCATTCTCTGCGACACCATGCGCTGAACTATCATTTCCTGTCCTCTATGTACCTGGCACTCAGGACTGCAGATGGAATATGCACCCTCAGCCCCCTAGTTTTGGGGCCTCATGAAATACATCTCCAATTTGCAGAGAGCAGATTCACGGGGCTTCTAAGTCTCCACAATTCTGTGAGCCAATTCTTCATAATAAAAATGTGTGTTCGCCAGGGGTATGTCAATTACTTGTCTGTTTCTCTTGGGAACCCTGGTTAATACAACAGGTAAATGTCTTCTAGCATTTATAGAATGCCTCACAATCTGGATTTAAGGAAGTGACTTCCTCATGATTAGACATTCAGATTAAACATTTCTGGAAAGAGCACTACATGGAGATATTATCCATGATTCCATTATAAGAACTAAAGGTTCTTTGCTTGTACAAGTGAAACGTGAAAAGCATTTTCTGCCTACACCACAATGTTACTGACTCTGAAGGGGCTTTGTCGGGCTTTCACCAACTAGTCCCACACAAATGTTGAAAGAGCCAATAAATGAGCAAGGGTCATTTCTTGAGGCCCACAAAACAGGGCAGGAGCCACACTGTGGGGTTCAGACTGGGGGGTGCCCTGGCTTGATGGGCCTGATCACCAGGGCAGGGTGGTGGGGAAGCAGGTACAGCTGATCAGGGTTTGGTAAGCAGGGTATTAGCTAGACTGGGAGGTCTTCTTGCTTGGGTTTCAGGACCTTTAAGCTCTCACAAGTGCTTGGTCGCACATTTACTTCCCTGACCCCTAAAGCCCACTTTGAGGGAAAGGACATTCCAGTTGGCTAGATTTTCAATAACAGAAAGGTAACAAAAAAGGACCAAGTTAAAATCCAACAGCACAAGCAAGGATCACCTTCCAGGGGTGCTGTAACACCAGCAGTCACACGCTGAAATAAAGACTGAAAGAGACCCTATCTTCTTCCTGTCACCTTGCATTGACAGAGATCAAGGGGTAGAGTAACTCTTATTTGGCATAAAGAGTCAAACAGCAGACCCAACCCTGTTTGACTCTGTTTATTTCTAAGACTTGAAATTGCAAGAGACTTTTTCGATGTTTTTTTAAAATATTTTATTTATGCATACAAGAGCTGGGGTACAGGTCAGAGGCATGGGGCCAGGCGGTGAGAACATTCACCAGAGGCAGAGTGGGGAGCAGAACAGGCAGATCAGCTGAAATACACTGCTGAGGGAAGCAGCGGGTGAGGCAGGAGAGGTCTGCTGCTCCATGTGGGGCCCCTCCCTGGTCAGGGATTGAACTCTTGGTGCAGTAGCTATGGAAGCCCCACAGTGAGGCGCTCAACCACTAGGGAGGCCCCATATTATTTTTATAATGTTTGAGTTTTCATAACAGATATGACTTTAATTTTATAATCGGGGGTTATTCCAAATACTCCAAAATATCCCAAAGATTTTTATTCTTATTTTTAAAAATTTATTTATGCATATTTATGCATACAAGAACTGGGATACAGGCCAGAGGTGTAGGGGTGAAAGGATTCACCAGAGACAGAGTGGAGAACTGAACAGGCAGATTAACTGAAGTACACTGTTGAGGGGGAGCAGCGGGCAAGGCATGCCATGTAGGTCAGCTCCCTGGCCAGAGATCGAACTTGTGCTACAATGGCTGCAGATAGCTTCATAGTGCCATGACTGAACTACTTACACAACGAGGGAGACCCACCAAAGATTTTTAAATGAGAAATATTTTACAGAAAGAAAGCTTAGAGCAGGGGCTCAGATTCCGCCCCCCTCTCCCCAAGAGTAGATAGCATGAGATTTCTGCTCTCACTAGCCCCACAGCAAAGTAATCACTTGGGCTATATTAGCCCATCAGCATTAATGATGGTAAATGTCCTCAATTTTTCTATAGGATTTTAATGGATTGACTTCTAAGTGTTCATGTTGGAGGGGGCTGTATTACAAACTTTCGGAACAAAGGAACCATCATCAAGTGATTCTCTGATAGAGAACAGACCCTTCAAGAGCTGTCTTCTCCTTTTGATGATTTTTTTTTCCTGTTAAGCTTTTGTTTCAAATTCACATACATTTGGAATAGATGCAATTAACCTTAACAATATGTATAACCTTACAGCGCTCTACTGACTTTGAAGTAAGTAACCTTACTGTGTAATTGAACTAAGTTTCTTTTCTCCCCCTCATTTCTGCTATGCTTCTGCTGATTATTACAGGTATTATGAGTTTTCAAGCTTTCATCATCCTGTTGATTTATTGTTTCACTGTTTCAGCTGTCAAAGACTTTTTGAGAAATACTCATTCATTTTTGATGACATTGTATTTGAACAAAAATGATTACTCCCCGAGACTTGGCAGGTTGCAAATGTATACCATACTGAGGAGTGGAATCTCATGCAAAAAAGTTGGAAAATCATTCTAAACAGAACCATAATTTCTATCTTACTGCATAAACAGGAAGGTAAATTTGATCTAATCAAACCAGAATGTCTTTTCTTTCCATTCACTCCAACAACCTCTTCTGCCATGCATACAACTATGCTTTTCACATGGTAGGTGTGAGTCATGAAATCAATTCAATGGATTATTTCTAATGAATAAAAATAGAAAAAGTCAGAGTACATCACATATAGTAAAGGTGAGGACTGTTTTGTGAAGGTTTTCCGGTTACATACATTTTCATATACACCCACATATGTACTAGGGCTACTTAATCCAGGTTATGGTCAGAAGTCTGGAAGGCAGTGTGCTGTTTAGATTGCACAGAAATGATGACGGTGACAGAACTGCTCTAATGCAAGCCTACCAACGTGTCATTTAAGAAAAGCAGCAAAGACAATCCAGACTTTGGTATATAGGATCAGGATATCTACTGGGGACCAAGGACGATGTTGGGGGTGGGGAGGGGGCAGAGGTTAAAGGGGGAAAGATCAAGTATAGACAGGGAAAGATTTGAGCACATCTGCAGGTCTGAAAGCAGAGAGGGAAGCAGGACTGAGTAGAGAGCAGCTTAGACTGCCATACGGTTCTGAGAAAAATTTGGATGGTTCAATGAAGAGTCTTGTAACAAATGTTACCCAAAAGGGAATTCCCCCATGGGCCAGGAATGGGCTGGTACTAGTACTCTGGAGTGCTCAGGCACTAGCTGGGAAGAGCACAGAGTAAGTGTGCTTTAAGAGCAAAGGTCCAAAAGGGTGGTGGCTGGGGCTGTCAGTTGACCATGACCCACACAGTAAATTCTTTTGTAGGAGATGTGAACAGCAAGCTTCCTGGTTGCCACAGAGGGTACTTAAATTCCTATGGTATAATACAACATAAATAGTCTTTGTCCCTGGTGATTGGCACATTGATCCTAAAATTGTGGAATTCTATGTGATGAGAATGTCATGTGCTAATTAGATGACTCATTATCTCTCTAGGGTTGAGGGCCCCTAGATAGCTTCAGGATGTGAGCTGTTTGCAGAAAAACTAACCATGTGATTAGAGGAGATGTGATTAGAGGATTAGAACTTGCAGGCCCCACAACCCTACACTCAATCCCTACTCTGACCTCTCTACCTCCCACCTCTCAGGTGGAAATTAAATCTTTAGTCTTTGGTGATTGAACTCAATCAACTGTGCTTCTATAATGAAGCTTAAATAAAAATTCTCAAATAAAGAGTTTCAAAAAACTTCTAGATTGGTGAATACATAAAGGTGCTGGAAAAGTGGGCCACCAAAAATGGGTGAGAGCTCTGTACAATACCCCATACCTAAACTCCATATCTTGCCTATATGCATCTCTTCCCTTTGGCTGTTCCTGAGGGATATATTTTAGAGTACCACAGTAATAGTAAGAATAGTGATTTTCATGAGTTCTATGAACCGTTCTGATGAATTCTCTAACGTGGGGTAGTGGGAAAGGGATTTGACCCAGGGAGGAGAGGTCATGGAAATACCTAAATTTGCTGTCAGTCAGGCAGAAGAGTAGGTAGTCTGGGGATCCCATTTATGGCTGGGGTCAGGAACAGGGCAGACTTATATGCCCTTCACTTGTGGGGACTATGCTCACTCTTGGATTGAACTGAACTACAGTTGATTGGTATTTGAATGATATATTTATTGTCAGAAAAAAATACAACTTTTAATTACCTTGTGACTGCAGCTCAAATGTCACCTCTTAGGAAAGCTTTACCTGTTCCCAAGATTAGCTTAGGCTTTGGCTTTCCTCTATATTGCACATAAAGATTTATTTGTGTAATTATCTGAAAACTGTCCCATCAATTAGACTGTAAGCTTTATAAGGGCTTCTCTTTTGAGTAGTTATTTGTTCTTATATTTTAAGCTAAAGTCAGAGTTAGAAATCTTTATTATATGATTGTTGTGAGACCTTAAAGAGTTAATATATGCACTGCACTTTCTCCTACAAGGCATTTCCTAAGTGTTTGCTATTGTTATTGCTCATCGTTAAGTCTATAGTCTTCAGTACAAAGTGGGCCACAAATAAGTTAAGGTAAACCAACTTCATATATAAATTATGGTAAAGTTAACTGTACAGTAAAATTTCACATTATGGGTTCACCTTCAGAATATGTTTTTATTTCCTTCAAACAGCATTAGTTAAAGGACTACTTCCAGTTATGATTATACACAAGTATTTGAAATGAACCCTCTATTATTATCATAGGCCTATTGACCAAAACTGGGTAAAGTCTATTCTGAGCAGAAACTATCAGAAAAATCCATACTTTAGTCGAATATTTATTTAGATGTGATATGAGTAAATCTAAGATGTTGACAATCAAATATTGAAAAGAAGGATCCAGGTAAGATTACTTTGGATTAGATAATTTGTTTGACTGTATATTTAGTTTATGTTATTAAGGGACAAGATCAAATCACCAACTAAAAATAATTGGGAAAGAAAATATAGCTAATAAATATAATTTTTTATAATTATGGTAATTACTTAAATCCAAACATAGTCAAGAATTCAGCTTTACTTTAGAGTCTGTTAGAGGAATCATTTAAAGAAAAATAATTAAAATTGATTTATTTATATTTACATGTAAGTAGGTATTTTAAATTGGTGAGTTTTTATAAGATACACTTTACCTTGAGTGCGTAGTGATGTTTACCAATAAACATTTGTGAAACGAATTTAAGGCGATCAGTATCCAATATTTACTGGATATTTGTTCTCTGGCAGTCATGTTCTGATTCATGCATACATGTATACACACATATGTACCTGCACACTAACAAAGAGACTTTGAGAGGTCGGTACCTCATTTTAAGTAATGAGGAAACTGAAACACCAAGTAACTGAACATCTGTTGTAGTTCAGCAAGCAAGTAATGGCAAAATCAGAAATTGAACCCAAGTCTGCCTGGTTTCAATCCCCACATTCCTGTGTCCATACTGGGGCTTTCCTAAACTAGTGGAAGGTTGAACACATGCAAGCTTAGGTTTCAACCCTTAATCACAAAAATAATCTCATTGTAAGAGTGAGCCAATCATTGGTTAATGTTAATCACTTAACTTTATCCTTCTCTTTTCTTAATTTTCTATTACAAAATGCTTCTAATTTCTCCCACCCAAATAAATAAATCTTAATAGACTATTTTTGTTGATTTTACTTAGATGTTACCATTCAACCATTTCCCCTAATTTCCCACTTCTATAAAAGGAGATAAAGAGTAGATATAAATGACTAATAGAGACATAAGACCTTAGAATGAACCAAACAGGATCTTAAATGCTAAACATCCTAAAAAGGAATGTATCCTATAATGCTTTGCTAATTGCATCTGGGTCATAGAGGAGGAACAAATAGAGTTCTATGAAAGAAAACCAAACTTTTACAGGTACTCGCTAATGGTGTACTTACAAATCATAGAAATCACAAAACAGTATGCAGGAAGTTCTGTAGGTGTTAAGAAATGAATAATTAATCAGTAAATTGCTCCTTTTTGAGCATTTGGTCTCAAAAGATTCTGGAGTAATTTATAATCAAATATGTGAACAGATGCAACTACTGTTTATGACATGATATGAGCTTGCAAATAAACAATTATATCTATATAGATGCTTTTTAATAGGATAAAAAGAAGGCATGTGAAGGATGTTTATCATCAACATGAGAACATACACTCACATCCTCTGTTACATTAAGTACTACATCTTACAGAGATGCAGGTTCCTGGAAGGCAATTACTGTCTATTGAGTCAAGATACCTCTTACTCTGAGGAGAGGAATGCAGCAATCTCTAACTGGAATCATCCAGATCATCCTCCCCATTTAAAAGTGATCCTAAACTGAGTAACATTAGAAGTCTGATAGTAATGAATTCTTTCAAAAGTTAAGGGATGAAAGAAAATGTACAGCTTGTCGGTCATAAGGTTCCTTAGCAACCTAAGTTTGTCTTTCATGTGACTAGAAGTCTATGAAAAAGTGGAAGTAAAAGTGAAACCATTTGGATAGTTCCCATGCACAGAGGCACTTCTTCAAAAGCAGTAATATCTTTACAAACTACAGTTGAGTTAAAGCAGCTTATTCCACTGGGCAGAAAGACAAGATCTCTGACACTTTGCATAGTGTTTCCAGGACACCAACTATATCCTGAACCAAAGTCCAAGAATGCTACCTATCTGTTCTTATGGAGAGCACACACCAGTGCCAGGGACAAGGAGGCTGAGGTCACCCATGCCTCACACCACCCACCACTTGTTCCTAAGAGGTTAGGACCTCTTAGGAGTTTTTCAGATGCAAATGTGTTCTCAGACACAGTATTTGGACCTTCCACCCCATACCACATTCCCTCCTCATGCTTACTCTGGCAGCTGATTTGTAGGTAACCATCTAAGGCACAAAGTTTTTTGGGAGTGGGGTGGGGGGACTGTTTACTTTTTAGTTTTAATAGGAGGAAATTATTTTCATACTAATTAGAACAGATAAGTTTTGGACAGAATTGAAATATTACTATGAAGTCCAGCAGTTTCTAGACGCCAGTATCTTTTCATGCTATGACCAGTCACAACAAGCTCTGGAAAGCAGTGTTCTCGAAATGAATGGGAGTTGGTACAGTTAGCAAAAGACTGCAGATTGGTGCACTCAATAGTACACTAAGTCAGGATCTTTTTGTTGAGACAAATGAGCCTTTGTTTCCCGCCCTGCTATTGGGGCTCTGTGGTCTCAAACTCCAAGGATTAAGACAAGCTGTGAGTATGTTTGGGCTCCAGATTCCACCCCCTACTCCTCATAACAGGTTGTTAAAAACTTACCGCTGCGGGCCTGCTTGTACCTGGCTCCTCTGCAAAGCGGAAGCGCTCTTGGGGGTCTTATCCAAACCCTGCCCGGCCCCCTGTGGCGGTGTCAGCTCCTGGTGCCAACCAGAGGGGTCCTTGGTGGAGGGGGAGGCAGAGGCGCTGAGGCCAGAGCCAACCACCCTGCTTCGGGAGTACATGGCTCAGGACCAGCGGTCCCTGTCGCTGCTGCCTGAGGAATGAGGCTGGGCGACTTAGAGAGTCTCGAGATGCGATCCCTCCTGCAGGGACAGCGGTTTTAACAGCTGAGTTTCGATTCCTAGCTACCAGTCACAGATTGCGCCAGCCTTATTTCACTTTCAGGTTTCACTGAGGCGCCCTCTGACCTTCACACAGAAACAGCTGTGGCCTGATGCTTGGGAGACTGGAGAAGTTTATGTGAAGCGCTATGTGAGGAGCCACAAAGTGACTAGAACCCAGAAAGATACTTTAGGACTGTTAACGGGTAACTCTAAAGTTCCTGCTAGATGTTTCAGTCAGTGACCAATGTATTCACTTTCAAATGCCAGCCATTAGATCAATAGTTAAAATTAGCTAAACAAAAATTCCCTTTTTAGCAGTAGTGATCACTGTTGTGGTTGTGCAGATACTGCCAAGTTAAAGGAAGTGAAAAGTGAAATCAAAAGCAAAAACAAAGTACTGGAGAAGGAAGGAGAGCGGTAGGCACACGTGATTCTCTGGTCAGACATTTGAGAAATACTGACTAAATAAAAGAACAACAACAATCCAAAAATACCCCACAAAACAAAAAGACAAAGACAATTCAAAGGCACCTTAAGGGGGTGGGGGAGAGGGATTGGGATAAAGGCACAAAGAGCACAAAGGGACTGAGGTGACCTGCACTGGTGAAGTGATGGTGGAAACTACAGTTGATGTCAAATATGTATAAATACATTAATTTAATAAAATAAGTAAATAAATCCCTGCTCTGTGCAAGTCAGTGTGCAATGATTCCACTAAGTGTGGAGATTTTTTAAAATAGGTATTTGCAAGATTCTATACTGGTAGGTCTAGAGGAGAGCACCAGCACCTACATATTTTTCAAGCTCTCAGATGATCCTGATGTGTGATTAACATTGTGTTGGAGCTGGCTAAGCAAAGGTGAGAGAGGCTCTTCCTTCACATCGCCCCTATGTGTAGCAGGAGACCTATGCTAATACCTCATAGAGTGAGTGAAGTAACAAGGGGATGTGTGTGGCTAGTGGATGCTCTGAGAAACTAGCAATGATGAACCCCCTGATGCTTTCTTTTTTTTAAATTTAATTATATTTGACATCATTTGTATTCCCCAGGGAGTACCCACCACCATTCCACCCATGCACCATCACCTCAGTCCCTTGTGCTCTTTCTGCCCTCATCCCCATCTTTACCCTTCCCTCCTTCCCCCCCTCCCCATGGTCCCTTTGGTTTATCTTTGACGTTTTGATCTTGTTGAGTTTTTTGTTTGCTTTTGATTATAATTGCCCATTTCCTTGAGCTTCTTCTTCCTCTTTTTTTTTTGTTATTGTTGTAGTTGTTGCTCTTTCATATTCCTCCTAATAGTGAAGCCTTCTGACTTGTTTCACTGAGTATAATTCCTTCTAGCTCCATCCATGTTTCTATAAATGTCCCTAGTTTCTCATTTTTGATTGCTGAATAATATTCCATTGTGTAAATGTACCACATCTTTTTGATCCAGTCATCTACAGCTCACCAGGAAGAAGATGTAGAGGCAAAAGCTTGTAGTTAAAAATGCCAAGGTGTGTACCTAACTCTCTGGGGGGCTGATGGTAGTATCCCAACCCCAGGTCAGGAGCTGGATTATCTTGTTTGTTTTGTTAGCTTAGGCCAGAAAGACAGATACCTGATAGCTAATGAAGGTGGCAAATATGTGGGGTAAGACAGGAGAAGAAAGACAAAGGATATGGAAGAAAATCAAGCAAGGCTTCTATGCCATGCATGGGTATTAGTGCTCTATCAAGTAGGGCCACAGTTCTTAAACCTCAACCAAGCAGTTGATATGTTGACACAGATTTCTGAGCTCTAACTTGAGTCTCTGAGTCAGTAGAGCTGCAGTGGGCTCTGGGTATGTGCATTTTCAGGAGATACCAGTGCCACTGGTCCCAGGACCACCTTTTGAAACCAATGCTTCAGGACATGCGGGTAGGGCAGTTATGTAACAGTATTGATAGAGAAAGCCAGCTCTGCTAACACATGAAAAGGAGACTGAAAAGTGAAAGACCAAGTTATAGAGATAAACTAAGAGCCTATTTATCAGAACCTCTGTACAAAATACAGGCTTGAGTTAGGGCAAGACTATAGGAAACAGAATACAGGAAGCAAAATCAATACATTTCAAAGAATAAAATCATTTTAAAAAACTGGATGCATAGGATAAAAGAAAGACAATTTTTACAGCACAAATATCCCCCAGTGTCCAAAAACAGAATCTTCTCATGAAACCTCTCAGGAAGTCAAAGGACCAATTAGCATTCATTCATATGGAAATTTTTGAGAGTTTTTAGGGTCCCAAAATAACCCACAAAATCATGCCAAATAATGCATGAAATCTAAAATAACATTAGCAACATAAAATTAACATAAAACAACATTAACATGTTGTAAAAGCAATAATGATAAAAGTTCACACACCCTGTACCAAGTATTGATGATTTCCAGGGAAAAAGCTTGCAGGCCACTCTCTCTGGGGGATGAGCTCCCCTACATAATGACTGCTGCAAAATAGACACTGGATGGCATTTTGCTCTTGGCTTTGTTGCAAACATATAAATGCTCTTTGGTTTTCCTTCAGTTAGCAAAAATAAGTATTCATTTCAGTCTTTCACGAAAGCAAAGTGGCCTGATAAGAACATTTGAAAAGTGGAGGATACTTGTCTTTTGAAATCCAGTTCTCCCACATATCAGTCACATAACCAAGGACAAAGCTCTTGATTCTTCAGCAGCGCAGTTTTGCCATCTATACAGTGTGGAATGAAAATATAGTGCCCATCTTGTGGGGATCTGTGAGCAGTAAAGTAGTAATCCATAGCAGTGTTCTCAAATGGAGTTGGCTTTGCCTTTAACAGGTTTTGAGAACCACCTGGAGACATTGTTGACAGGGAAGCCTATTTGGAGGTGAGGATTGGGAGGAGAGGGGATTGGGACTGCTGCTATCTAGGGGGTAAAGGCCAGGGACTCTGCTAAGCTGCCTGCGATGCACAGGACAGGCCCCCCACAACAAAGTCTCACCCTGTGTCAACAGTGCTCAGGTTGAAAATCCTGATGTATATTATATGTGTAGTGTGGAGTCCCAGTAACTTAATGGCTGCTGTTTTTATGGTTTGTGACTTAGTAGTGGCAGAAGTTAAATCAGGAGGAGGAATAGGTTTGGGGGGAAGGTAAACGAATTTGATTTGGGTTGGAAGCATCTGTAGGGTAAGAAAGGTATGTCTGGAGCTCAGCAAAAAAGTGCATCTGGGTAATCTTTCTAAAGGCCATGTTCAAAATCTTTCCTACTGGGGAAATACCATTGGAACTTTTGTTTCAGAGGAGAAAGCAATTGATTTATCAGTTGGATTAAGTTCAAAGTTTGAGGAAGGGAAACCCAAACTAGGGGAAAACCAGTTCTCCTAAAGAAGTTAGTAGCAGTTAACACTGACATTAGGGATAGACTTAGTCGATCCATATTTATTTTACAACACAATCACATAAAGTTTCACACATGGAAAAGAAATAGAGACTAATAGATAAAATCAAATTGTGATCTTTGTTCACTTCTCATTTTGCTATTTTTTGAAAGTGTTAAAAATAAAAGGGGAATGTGATTTTTTATTGCAAATGGACATCTACCAGTCACTTTGCTGGTGGAGAAAAAAATGAATGAGGAAGTTTCTGGATCCCCATCGCTGCTTCAGCCAAAATACTTTAGCCTTTTTCTCTTCTCAGTATTGGACTGCTGCTTGGTTTTGTTTGAGTTAAGCATGCCATAGCTTGAGAGGTTTGCATGACCACTGTACTAGACAATTACCTATACGTTTTAAGGGACATGGAGAATACCTGAAATCTAATGAGATTGTTAAATTGCCTAAAATTTGACCAATTAGATATTCATTTAGGAAATGGTTTTCTTTTCAAATATAACTACCTGTGGAAAATAATCACTTATTCATTCCTTTAGGTAAATGAGTTTAATCCGAGCAAAAGACATTTTGGTTGCAAAAGAGGGAAGCTGAGTGAAAAGAAATGGAGGATTCAACAAGATGTGCAAAGGAAAGTGTTATAGAATGAGTCATTGATGAGAAGTGGTAGTTTAGAACCACTATGATCAATTTTAGCTAACCCAGTAAGCTCAGATTAAAGATAAATTTAAATCAAAAAGGAACTCCATCAATCTGGCCTAATGCTAACATGTCCAAGTGTGTCTTATCTTTCAAGGAAACAAATGGAAGTATATAACTGGGTTTTAAATTACTTGCCTTAGATTAATCCTTCATTAGTGTGTAGATAGACCCTCAACTTTCTCTTACCATAAAGTGTCTCAATTAAATCTTAGTTTCTGAAAATTCTAAAAAGTCATGCTTCCTTAAATTTGAGTCTCCATTTAAAAGTTAGATAGATCCAGTAGCTTGAGTCCAACTGGTATTTTTTTTTAAAGATTTATTCATTTATGCACACAAGCACTGAGGTACAGGCCAGAGGTGTGTGTGGGCGGGGGGCGGTGAGAGGATTTACCACAGAGAGCAGGGAGCAGAACAGGCAGATCAATGGAAGTACACTGCTGAGGGGAGCAGCGGGCACAGCAGGAGAGGTCTGCTGCGCCATGTGGGTCCCCTCCCTGGCCAGCAGCAGGGATCGAACTCGAGCTGCAGTGGCTGCGGTTTGCTTCGTAGTGTGTTGCTTAACCCACTGCGCCACCAGGGAGGCCCCCAACTGGTATTTTTAAGCTTTTATTTTATCTCCTAATGAAGGAGCTACATAAAATGCAATACTTGGTATCGTCTCATTTTATGTGTGTATATATGAGTGTGCAGGGGTGGGTATATTCCTATTTGTATTGTGATTTACACATTCTTTAGAAATTCTTCAAGTCTTGTACCATAAAATCATGAAATTTTACAATTATATCATCATAAGTTTGTGTAAGAAATATTAATTGAAAGAAAAGCATATACCACATGCTCTGAGTCCAGAGCTTATTATTCTAAGTCCATGTTAACGACACAAGGAAACAGAAACTTAAGTCAAGTGATTTGCCAGCATTCTCTAACAAATTTTTGCAAAAATCAGAACTCAAATTTAGGTCTTCTTTTTACATTTCATAAGTAATGAAAGTCTAACTTTTTACATTTCATAAGATATTCATGACAAAATATCCACTGCCAAAATTCAAAATGTTTTTTCATTTATTATGGTTTTAACAATGCGTAGCTGTGTATTCCAAAACCAAAACAATTATGTCAAAATTTCAAACCTATCAGAATCAGCATTAATAAAAACCTTAACATTCCAAATACTCATCCCTACAATTACATGATCAAATGGTCTATACAATGACAGTGCTTTATAAAACTTGTTAAATTTTCATGAATAGCAAACATGCTAAATTTAGATTAGAATTCATTTTCTTTAACAATGTTAAAATAGTGAGCTATGTAGTATAACTGAAAAAATTATACTTGAGAGTGGGGAGATGTCTACCTGTTCTGGTGACAATGTATATCACTTGGGGAAATTTGAAATACAGAAATGTGCATTCAATGAAATTTCCTATCCCTGGAAAGGTAGCTGAATTTTTTTGTAAATTCAAATCTGAGAAATAGCTGATGGCTTCCATCTCTAGTTCTATCACTGGGTAGCTGTCACAGACCTCTGTGGGCTCCAAGGATAAAAGGAATTTCCCTTAGCTTTAGGGAAACTTCTAAAGACTCTGCCAGTGGTGCCAGTGGTAGAGAGTTCCCCTGAACAGTTTCTTTAGTTGTGATAAATTAATCAAACAGAAACTCTCAACTGTGCTGCCCATTTTTTACCTAGCCACTATACCTTTTCCAAAATGCCCCCTGTTAGAGGGTTGGGATTTCCCACCAACTGCATGACTCCTCGTCTTGAGGTATTAGTAAGAAATCCCTGAAAATGGCCATGATAAAGAGGTTACGTACAGTCCAAAAGAAGAGAATGATTCCTGTGTTATCTCTGAAGTGTTTGCCACTCAACTTCAGCTGCCAGGTAGACCTGTGTCTAGAACTCAGTCCCAACACTTACAACTGAGAAGCTCTGGGTGAATCACTAACATCTCAGGATCAGTTTCCTCAGCTGTAAGAGGGGAATGAGTCATAAGAACACCGAAGAGTGTCATGGTATGTGTTGCACTGTTGCTTTAACTCTAAGCCAATTCATTTGTGAGCATTAAGAGTCCTCTGTAAGAATCTTCAGGTATGTAAGAGAATGTGTGGTGCAGGGGAAAGGGCAGGAGGCCTGACCTTGATACCTAGCAGAGTCCACGTAAAGAGTTTTGTTACCTCAGGCAACCCCTGAAACTCTTTGAGCTTTCATTGCTTCATTTATAAGATGGAAATATTAACCATAATAATACCACCTGTCCAATCTACTTTTAGGGGTTTGTGAGAGCCAAATGAGTTAACATATGTGAAAGTGGTTCATAAACTGCACCTTGATATCAGATAAATAGAAGTTAATTTTTTTGAGCTGTCGCTGTAAGAGCTTTATATATGTTTTGTAATAGAACTTAAATTCGCCCTTAAAAAGTTTTTACTTCAGTTCCAGCAGTTCTTGGCTTCCTGTTGCTAAAACACTACGGAGCTATACCCTCAGAGTATTTTATCTTGAAATCCCTTTCAATCTAACAACAAAGCACTGCGTATAGTGTTACCTACCAACTTAAGAAACCCTGGCTCCGAGAACACTTCCTAGGGAAGCCGGAATACTGATGCGGTGAGCACTCTGTAGACACTTTGTGCCGTCCCTTCTGTACTTGGGAAGCTGACAAGAGTTCTATTTGTATTGGATAAACCAAGCATTCTTCCAATGGACTGGATTTGGAGAAGGAGTCATGTTAGAAATTTCTATGGCCTTTAAATGCTTCTAGAGGTATGATTTGGGTTTGGGACTCCCCACCAACAGCATGACTCCTCGTCTTGAGGTATTAGTAAGAAATCCCTGAAAATGGCCATGATAAAGAGGTTACGTACAGTCCAAAAGAAGAGAATGATTCCTGTGTTATCTCTGAAGTGTTTGCCACTCAACTTCAGCTGCCAGGTAGACCTGTGTCTGAGAAGCTTTGGGTGAATCACTAACATCTCAGGATCAGTTTCCTCAGCTGTAAGAGGGGAATGAGTCATAAGAACACCGAAGAGTGTCATGGTCCGTATTAGGAAAGTACAAAGTGTGTAGCACCTCATTTCCAACATAATACACTCAGTAAATGTGATCATCATCATTATTACTATCATTGTTATTATTTAAACTCTCAAAAGCATAAAGCAAGCAGGGCAAAGTACTTGAACAAGCACTTTAGACAAAAAATTATACAAATAAGTAACAAATATGTGAAAAGGAGCTCTATTTCATTTTTCATGTTGAAAGTACAAATTAAAATTATGAGCTACCTCTATACACTCAAAGACTAAAATGAAGGAGGAAAACCTATTTTAAGCAAGGATATGAAACAACTAAACTGTTCATGCTCTGCTGATGCACTGTGTGAATTAGTATAACCTTTTGGAAAAACTGACAGAATCTAAGGGCACATTTTCATATCCCATCATTCCATTGTACGTGTGCTCACCAAGTCTATATAAAAATGTTCAAATGAACATTATCCATGGGTTCTCAAGTTGGAAACTACACATATGCCTATTTTAAAAAAAGAAAAAGAATATTAAAAAAGAGAGAGGAGAGAGAGGAAAAGGTGTGAAAGGACAAGTGGAATTCTGCCCCTGCGTACTCCATTACAAACTGCTCAGTAAGAAGGCAACAGGGGGGGCCCTCCCTGGTGGCACAGTGAGTTAAGCAATGCACTGTAAAGCAAACCACAGCCACTGCAGCACAAGTTCGATCCCTGCTGCTGGCTGGGGAGGGAACCCACATGGCGCAGCAGACCTCTCCTGCTGTGCCCGCTGCTCCCCTCAGCAGTGTGTTTCAGTAGATCTGCCTGTTCTGTTCCCTACTCTGTCTGGTGGATTCTCTCACCCCCCTACACCTCTGGCCTGTACCCTAGTGCTTGTATGCACAAGTAAATAAATCTTTAAAAAAAAAAAAAAGGCAACAGGGCCCCGGGGTGGGGCCAGGCCAGTGTTCCAGTGGTGCGGGGCCAACCCCAGAAGTGTCAGAACAGACACATCTGACCCTCCAAATCTCAAGTCCAATCAGGAACATGGGCACAGACAGGTAGAAATACTGCTGGCTAGCAGCTGCTAAACCTCTCTTTATATGCTAGTTCAGTCATTCTCAGTGCCATTTATATTCTGGAATCACCTGAGTAGTTATAGAGTCACTGGGACGTGAATCGACTGCAGAATTCTGATTGGATTGGTCTGAGGGGCAGCTTGGACCCAGGGATTTTTAAATTCTACCAGGGACTCACTGTATAATCAAGATTGAGAATCAGCACTGTTGATGAGGAACATTATCACTAATGTCATCATTATAGCAACTGTTAGGAGCAGCTCTTATTTGCTTTTTGCACCAAAAGATATTACAAGTCACTAAACTGCAGCAGAATGACAGTTTAGAAGGCTGAATAATAGACAAGGTAGAAGGAGAAGTCTTGAATGTGTATTACAGATTGCTTTTAGTAGGTCGTTTCTCAGAACATTAGGCTAAGACCCTACTGCTGCAAGGAGAACAATAATATGGCCATTTTTGTAGTACGTGACAGAGCCGCTATGTCAGTGTTGGATAATATAGCAGAATCATCAGCTGGTCTGTAAGGGAAGGATAATGAAATATGCACATAGACTATACTGAAACATAGCTATGGCAGTCAGTTTAACACCTGACACTTTTCAGGAGAATGTGGAAAGAGTAAGATATAAAAATTGCTTATCGATGTAAGAAATTTCAAACCGTTTAATGTTTTCAGAACTGCTTCTAATCATATTCTTGGTATGTTTGCTGGTACATTTAGACCTGAAAGGTGACACTGTGCTTGTGGCTGGAATGTAGGGGTATCACATTCACGACACCGACTTTGTGACACAAATGTGTGAAAAATGAAAGTATTTTAAAGGACAAACCCACATCATCCTAAATCCCTTCTCAATACATTATCATCATTATAACATAATAAAAACAAGCAAAACTCTGGAAAAGTCATGTTGTGTCAATGTTACAGGTTTGGGGATTCAATTTAGATTTTTTAAAAGATTTATTTATTTATGCATACAAGAGCTGGGGTACAGGCCAGAGACGCGGGAGGTGAGAGGATTCACCAGACAGAGCGGGGAGCAGAACAGGCAGACTGACTGAAACACACTGCTAGGGCAGCAGCGGGCAGGCAGGAGAGGTCTGCTATGCCATGTGGGTCCCCTCCCTGGCCAGAGGCAGGGATCAAACTTGTGCTGCAGTGGCTACAGTTTGCTTCACAGTGCTTTGCTTAACCCACTGCGCCACCAGGGAGGCACTCAATTTAGATTAAAATAATCTAACAGAGTTTCTTTCAAAACTTTGTATACTCATTCTCATAGAATCTGGCTACACAAAAATAGTTAAAACTTAAAAAATAAACCATGTTTTCTATTTTCTAGTTGTGTTTGGCAGCAAAGGTTTTTTTGTTTTATTTTTTGAGGCATTAGACCTTGGATCATCATTCTGTTGTTCCCTTTTAGGCTGTGTTCAATCCAAGTAAAACATGTTTCTGGGTTATGGAATGCCAAGGTTGAGTTTTAAACCCACTGGGAAGATAAAAGAAACAATCAAATGTACCCTGTTATAAATAGTAATAGGTGGATTAGTGCACAGTACCATCAATGACATTCTGTGCTTCAAGCAGATATTTAATTCTGGCCAAAATGCTCGGTTGTGTTCTAAAACAGTAACTGACACCAGTATTTTAGGAATTGGTAGTATTCATATTGTCTCTTCTTAAAAGCAACATGGCCTTGAGCGAATCAACCAACTCCTGGGAACCTTGGTTTTCCCCTCTGTAAGTCCTGTCCTTCCCATTTGCTTTCACATTTCAGGGCCAAATGTGATCATTTGGAGATTATAAAGTGTTTCTTTATAGTTATTATTTAACAAACTAACAATGGCATAGTAGATGTTTTTGCTCTGCAAATGGTTTTGGAGCATGTATTAGTGATATGTTAACATTCTCATTGATAATATAAATGTTCTCTACAGGAGGGGATAGATGTGAAAAAGAAATTTTATACTATCTTTTTTATATATCTTAGCATTAGCTGTGAAAAACAAGAGTTTCTCAATTTTAAAGGGATAGCAATTAGGTCAGAATTATTTCATAAAAATCAACACACATTTACTTACACACGCATGGGCTACTGGGTGTCAATGTGGGCATTTTTACCAGTGTTGTGTTAGCTCCAAAAGCAGGCTTTGAATCTGATCCATCTTCCTCTCAATCACTCTCTCCACTATCTAACTCCATTTTATCATATTGCACATTTTAAAGTAGATACTATCCTGTACGGAAATGAGGATTAAAAGATATTTTCTTAGCCATTTAAGCTGCTGTGACAAAATACCACAGATCGGATGAGTCACAAACAGCATAATGTATGCTCATAGTTCCAGAGATTGAAAGTCCCAGGTCAGGATGCAGAATGATTGGGTGAGGGCCCTCTTTTGGGACAAAGACTTCTTGTTATATCCTCATATAGTAGAAAAAGCTAAGGAGTTCTGTGGAATCCCTTTTATAAAAACACTAATCCTTGGGCCTCCTTGGTGGTGTAGCAGTTAAAGTCTCAGCACTATCAAGCTATCACCAGCCACTGCATTATGAATTTGATCCCCGGCCAGAGAGGTGCCACATGGTGCAGCAGACCTCTCCTATTTCACATGCTGTTCCCTTCAGCAGTGTATTTTAGTAGATCCATCTGTTCTGCTCCCCAACCCGTCTTTAGTGAATCCTCTCACCCCACCACACCCCGCACCTCTGGCCTACACCTTAGTTCTTGTATGCATAAATAAATTCAGATAAATATTTTTTAAAACTTAAAAAAAATCCACTAATCCCATTCATGAGCTCCCCCACCTCCTGGTGACTTAGTCACTTCCCAAAGCCCCACCTACCAATTCCATCACTTCTGGAAGTGAGGAAGATTTCAACGCATTGAATCATGGATGGACACAAAAATTAAGATCATAGTGAATACAGTTACAATATATGCAAGGATCCTGGGTATATTAATGAAACAAATATACATAGCAAAAGGATACATTTTTCTTACATTTACATAGTAATAATTCCTGTGTAACCCTTTCGCTCACTCTTTTAGGATATTTACATCCAAAAAAGTCATATACATAAGATGCTGATGTTAGTAGCAAACAAAGGGTTTGCATCAATTTCTTACATCTATCAGAACAAAGTGCCACAACCCAGGTGACTTGAAACAACAGAAATTTCTTCTCTCTTATTTCTAGAGGCTAGAAGTGAGAAGTCAAGATGTCAGCAGAGTTGGTTATGCCTGGGGGTTCTGAAGGAACTGTTCCATATTCATCTTCCTTTGGTGTTTTTGGAGATTCTTGGCATTCTTGGGCTTCTAGTTCATCACCCTAGTCTCTGCCTCTGCCATCACATGACCTTTTATCTCATGTCCATACCTCTCCGTATCACTCTCCTGACAAAGACACTGGCCACCATACGGAGAGCCCACAGCAGGCAGGATGACTTCATGTCCACCTCATGTCCTAAGGCTGCATTTCCAATAATTACAGATACGGGGTTGGGTCTTCCACATATCTCTTTTGAAACATTTTTGTGGAGACATTTCAGTATGAGTTGTAAACACACAGCTCAATTATTGTTATATACTTCAGTTCACATTTACTAAAAATAGACACTCTTCTACTTATGCAAATCAAGAAATTAACATCAATATAGGTTACCATCTAAACCACAGATTCCATTCAAAGTTGCCAGTTAGCTCAAAAAAAATTTTTTTCAAAACAAAAAGCAAATTTCTTCCTTTTCCACCATTTCTTCATGATCCCGGATCCAACAGAGGGCCACTTAATTGCTCTGACCTTGATTGCTCTCCCATGGAAATTGTTCCTATTTTTTCCTCATTCCTGATGATTCTCGGTATATATATATTTTTTTAAAGATTTATTTATTTATGCATACAAGCACTGGGGTACAGGCCAGAGGTATGGGGGGGTGAGAGGATTCACCACAGAGAGCGGGGAGCAGAACAGGCAGATCAACGGAAGTACACTGCTGAGGGGAGCAGCGGGCCCAGCAGGAGACGTCTGCTGCGCCATGTGGGTCCCCTCTCTGGCCGGCAGCAGGGATCGAACTCGTGCTGCAGTGACTGCGGTTTGCTTCATAGTGCGTTGCTTAACCCACTGCGCCACCAGGGAGGCCCCTATTCTCGGTATATATTTTTTAAAGATTTATTTATTTATGTATGCAAGAGCTGGGGTACAGGCCAGAGTCCAGGGAGGTGAGAGGATCCACCAGAGACAGAGTGGGGAGCAGAACAGGCAGACTGACTTAAACACACTGCTAAGGGGAGCAGCGGGCGAGGCAGGAGAGGTCTGCTGCACCATGTGGGTCACCTCCCTGGCCGGAGGCAGGTATCGAACTTGTGCTGCAGTGGCTGTGGTTTGCTTTATAGTGCATTGCTTAACCCACTGCGCCACCAGGGAGGCCCCGATTCTCGGTATTTTTTGAAGCATAAAGGTCAAAAAGTTGCAGTGTTCTGGTGCCATCCTGGTGGCGCAAGGGGTTAAGTCGCAGCACTGTGAAGCTATCCACAGCCACTGCAGCCAGGGAGCTAAATCACATGGCACAGAAGACCTTCCTGTCTCCCTCACTGTTCCCCTCAGCTGTGTATTTCAGTCAATCTGCCTGTTCTGTTCCCCACTCTGTCCCTGATGGATCCTATCACCCCACCCTCATACCTCTGGTCTATACCCCAGTTCTTGTATGCATAAATATATATATATTTAAATTTGCAGTGTTGTTTGCAAACATTTGCCAGATTTTTTCCCTCAAGATTTAGATAAAGTTGTGTATTGTTACAGAAACGCTGTTTTCCTCAGTATACTGTATCTGGAACTGTATGATGGCAGTTTGTCCCATTATCTGCAACTGAAGTGGAAAATGTCAGGCTGACCTGTTGATCAACTGAAGTTGGGACATTACTGTAGACTAAAAGTTTCAGGGAGCAACTGATAACTCTCAAGGCCACACACACCCTGATTCATGCATTCCAGATGACTGTAACCTTGCTTAAGTCAACATATACTCTGACACCTAGTTGCTCTGGGTCAGACTTTGAGAGAGATCTCTGAGCCCACCAGTGTAAAACCCAGCAGCATAAATAAAAACTTTCCTTCTCCTCTCTGAGAGATGTCTGCTTCTTTGACAGAATGCTGACGTAACACAATGGTGATGTCATTCCTTAGTTGTGATGGTATTTGCTGGGTTTCCCCACTGTATAGTGAATGAATAATTAATAAGCAATTGATAAGTAATTTGTGGGGAGATACTTTGAAAATGTTTTTATCCTACTCCTCATCAAACTTTTGCACACTGGATTTAACATCCATTGATGTTTTTTGCCTGAGTCATTTCCTACTGCAAAATAATAATTTCTAGTTCCATCACTTCTTCGACATTGATTAAAAAATATTCTGCTGGAGGAAAGAGATTTCCCTTTCCTCTTATGTGTTCATTTATACAAATAAAGACATGTGGATATTTATTTTATTCAACGGGTTGTACTTTATTACTATTGTTTTGTTTTGACTGTCACACTTGACCAGTGAGAACCCCTTCGTGACAACTCCTAAAGCTTCTTGTTATGTCCCCAGCCCTCTGAGCTCTTCTTTACTTTGGTACAAGATGCTCCAGGCTGTGGAAATAAAGGGAAACTTTATTTGAGATGGAACCTGGTGGACCAGAGGAGCACTCACTCACCATTATTTAAGATGCCACCAGAAAGACCTTTTTTATATATCTCACCTTGCCTCACCACAGTCCAGCCGATAGGAAGCTGTCACAAACTTGAACCTTCACTCTCCTTCAATGAACTTGCATTTAAACATCCCTCTCTAATTTTCTGCTAAGGGTTCTAAAGCCAATATTCTCTTGGTTGTTTCGGATTTGTCTATTTTTCAACATAGCTTGCATCTCCTGGATTGCAATTCTTCTGCTATTCTGCAATAAACCCACTTTGCTGGTAAAATAACCAGTCATTTAATTTCTTTAAGGGTGTCAAGGCTTATCTTGTACTTCCCTGTTTCAGATGTAGAATTATCATCCATTTCTCCAAGGACCTTTAATTCCTTTTAGTGGGAAATGATATTTGAAACCAATGTTTGAGTGCAAGTTTATTCATTTTTACTAGAGTAAAAATGCTTCTGGGCTCTTTCAGAAGAGATACATTAGAAGAAATATAAAACAAAAAAATAAATGAAAGACAATATGCATAGGGTACCTCTAAATTACATATTATTTTGTAAATCATTGCTATATCAAAAAAATAAGTAAAATTTCTTATAAACAGTAAAAAAGTTTTTACTTTTTGTAAAGTTTCTGCAGTCCTTTGCACAAGATTGATGGGATGCTACCCCTTCATGACTTGTATAGCAGAGCCAATTAAACCTCTAAATTTAACTCACTGAATTTTTGTCATTTAACTGTACCACATCCCGTTCGAACATATTAATGCTGTCATCTCCACCTAATGTCATTTTACTGAGCTCCACTGTACTCATCGCTGTATCAAGTGTTCTGAGGCAACTCTAGATGAGAAATATGGTGCCTGCCCTCAGATTACTTCATGGATTACCATTTCATGATACAGTGAAGATAGAAGCATTGTGACCCTAAATGTAGAGTTGGAATCAACCCAAATGCCCAAAGATAGATCACAGGATCAAGAAAATGTGGGTATATATACACAATGGAATATTATTCAGCAATCAAAAAGATAAACTAGAGCCATTCTCAGAAACATGAATCGAGATTGAAGGGATTATGTTCAGTGAAATGTCAGAAGGAAAGAAGAAAATACCAGATGGCCTCACTTATAGGAGGAATATAGGGGATCAAGGAAAAAAATATAATAACATCGACAACAACCAACAAAACCCCCAAAAAACAAAAATAAACAGACAACTACAAAACAGAGACATTCTACAGTGAAGAGGGAGGGATTGGTGTCAAGGCAGGAACAGCATGAGCACAAGGGACAATGGAAATGGTGCACGGGTGAATTGGTGGTAGAAATTATATGGAGATTACACCTAGAAAAGAAAGCAAACATCATAAGAAAAAATAAATTAAAAATAAATAAATGGGGGAAAAATGAAGCATTGTGACTCTAAATGGATAACTGAATTATTACTTTGCCTGATAGTCATATTCAAAATGTGATAGACTCTTATTCAATTGTGAGGAGTTTTTTGTTTGTTTGTTTTTTAACAAACAATCCATGTGTTTATCAGTTTAAAGGAAAAAAAGTCACTCCTTTGTGTTTCCCCTTTGCCACTTACTTATACATAACACCTCATTCTGACACTTCTGGTCACCAAATATGTAGTGAGTGGGATTTTCTCACATCAGACAACTCTGCAACAGCACCTAGATGTCCTACAATCAAATTTAATATCCAGAAATAGAAATTAAACACTGGTCAGAAACTGTCATGTAGTCCAAGCCTGTGTCACCTGGCAAGGTGGAAGCACACTCACTATTCTCCTCTCCACGTGCATCTCCCGCTTCTCCTCTTTCATAGACTTGCCAGCTTGTTTTTACAAGATGAGCAGAACTCAACCAGCAAAAACCGATCAAAGTAGATTCTACCAGGTTACTGAGCAACTCTGTTCTAAGAAGCACACATGGACCTCAGAAGTGACCAGAAGTAACCTGATGACATCTTACTCCATAAATCCCCCTCAGAGCACAGTCTAAGCCTCTGGAAAGTGAATGTGGGACCTTGAGGAGAGGTCTGTACAATGGAACAGGCTCCCTTTTCCCCAGTGAGCCCTGTCCTGTCCCAACCTCCCAATCACCCATTAAGTACCCAAGGTTCTGAATGGTCAGGGAGGCAGATCTGAGCCAGCTCCTGACTTCATACCTCATGGGTTATGTACTAAAGTGTCTTTCCCTGTCTTAAAAGCTTTTGTCAAAGTCCCTCTGACAGGCAGAAATTTAACCATCTGGTTACAGCATCTGGTTACAGCACAGTGAAAGTCCCAGTCTCACAAGCATGCCGCCCCTACTTCTTCAAATCCCAATCTCAATTATAGGTTGTTTGCTACATATTGGGAATTCTCACTGCCCCTAACTCTCTAGTTAGATGAATTTGCTAGGGCAGCTCACTAACCATTTGCTTATGTTTACCAGTTTATTGGAAAGAATATTAGAAAGAATTCAGAAGAACAGCCAGTTAAAGAGCAAGGTGTGAGATCTGGAAGAAGCTTTAGCACCAGAACTTCTGTCTCTGGGGACCAGGATAAAGCACCCTCCCCCTGCATATGGATGTGATAGATCTGGATATTCATCAAATCTCCTTGTTCAGGAATTTTTGTGGAGCTTAAGCTGCAGCCCACACCCTCTTCCCAGAAGCTGGTAGTGGGGCTGATCATCCCCAGGAAGGCTATCAAGGTGACCTACTCTGTCACCTCATTAGCAAAAACTCAGGTATGTTGTAAAGGGGCTCCTGAGGCATAATATTAAGTCTTATCTCTGGGGATATTCTGAGGGTTTTAGGACTCTTGTGTCAGGAACTGGAGTCAAAGATCAAACATATTTCTAATGATAACACAATCTGGGACATATCTTCCATATCTATCTCCTCTCTGGGTACAGAGAGGAAAGGGCAGGGCCAGATGTGGGAAAATACAAAACATAAAACATTTTAATTATAATAGGCAGGTGATACCTACACTTATTTTACTATTTGGTTAAAACAACAACAAAAAGAACTCTTATAAGTCTGGCCATGAGACATAGACAAAATAATTGTATAGTCACCTCAGTCTTTCAATAAAGGCAGAAAGAGCTTCCCATTTCAAATTTGTTTTGTTTTGTACCACATGTGGGTTAATTACATAAAACCATGTCATGTGCCAGATTCAATCAGCCTGAAAATAATCAGAAAACCGGGTTTGGCATTGTTTATGCTGTTTTGGCTCAGACAGACAAAAGCACAAAATGTAAATTGGCTTCAGGAAAGTACGCATGTGCTTCAGTGCCAGCTTTTCTTTCACGGGATTATCTCTAGCTGGCACCTGAGCAGCAGATGCTGCACTGGGTGACCATTAGACAAATCCATGTGATGTAGGTGCCCGTTTTCCACAATTATGCAGTGGACACTCCCACAAACTGCACTTATTTTATTGCCTTTGCCATAGGCCAAAAGCAGATTGCCAAGTTATTGGCAGGCAGTCAACTGAAAATGCATGTTGAAGTTAAAAAATAAAAAAACATGTTTGTGTGTGCACCCCCTAGTGACTTCCTGTATGCTCAACTCTTTGTTTTAAAAATCTCTTATAAGAGATGAAGTCCTGAAACCATACCTCAGCTCTATTTCCCACTGTGGGTAGTTAAGTAAATATCATTAAGGAAGAAGGCAGAACTTTTCACTGACTTCCTACTCAAAATTCCAAGGGATAAACATTTTAGAAAATATTCAAGCATCCAGTGAGAAATACATCTGATTGATGATAAATCCAAATTTGCTAATTTTACTTTGTCTTCATGTTATGTAAAAATGTACCATATCTATATATCTAGGAAAGAGAATTATTGATTGTTCTCTTTATTTTTTAAATAAAAAGAATATCTTCAAGAATTTTCTAGAATGTGGGATGGTAACTATCTACTATGAAAAAACTCTCCTGGCCCACGTCACCAATGATCATGCATTTACCAAATTCAACAGGCACCATTTGTCCTCATCTTACTTGATTTATCTGTAGGTTCCTGGCATCATTCATGTTGACCTAAAAAAAAAAAAGTCAACAATTTTACCATCAAAATGGGTATGTTAGAAAACAACAACAAAATGCAATAAGGAACATGTTATCTCACACTCTCATTTATCCCAGAACAAAAGGAAGAAGCCGTAGAAACAGGCTAAGGCTAATAAGGAAAGTCAATTATGGAGACTACAAGATGAACAATGATATAAGAGAACTTTAAAAAGAAAAAAGGAGAGTCAGCTGGAGGAAATGGGGAGTTGGAAGCATAGTGCTATTCATTTGTTGGGTGGTGGTGTCCTCTCATTGTCTGAGCTGAATGATACTCTTTCCAAAAGCCCTGTTGTACCGAATGATGAAATATCGCCTTGGGGGATCTCATTATGGGAGACATGGCTTACTAGAGAGCACAGGCCCATTGTTAAAAAGCCCTGATTTATACAGAATACTCAACCTATCAGTCGAGCTTACTACTTATATGCCAAGAAAAAGCCAAAGACTGACTCTCCCAAAGGTACTGGGATTCAATATTGGGGCAATACGCCCTTTTGAAGACTGGCAAGTGAGCTTTATCCAATGCCCAGAATCACTGGCAATTATAAATATCTTTTGGCCTTTGTGGATACCTTCATGGAGTAAGCATTCCCCATAAGACAGAAACAGCTTTGGAAAATGCCAAATTATTACTGAAAGAAATACTTCCTTTCTGTGGCTCACCCAACTCCACTCAGAATGATGACGAACCTGCAGGCTACTCTCTTTTTTTGGCTCCTGTTTGTACCCTGGCCTCTACTCCATTTATACCATCTTCTAGCAGGGCAGATAGAAATCTGCTTTTGGGTCCTGTCCTGTATTCTTAAGGACTTACAAATGGTCATCCACTTTTCCCCTGGGTTCTCTCTGTGGCTAAATTACACTGGGCCTATGAAAGCTTCAAGATCCTAGACATTCCTTCCACCCTGCTCCCATCCTGTCCAGAAAGCAATACTATAAAAATTCTACCTCCCTTAGGAAGAGGACATGGTGCTTTGAGAGCCATCTCCATATCTTCTTGCTTAATTCTAGTAATACAACTGTCTTTATTGTGAATCTCTGACTCAGTATAGTCAATTGACTGATACATATTTATTATGCAACAAATGGCTGAGTTTGGTAACAAATTCTATTCCTTCTTATTAATTCAACAAATCTGTATTCATTCTTTCATAATCAGCTCTGACGCCTTCCTTAGTCTTTTTTCTTTTCTGCCTTCTGAGTTTTGTTGTATAGTACAGCCTTTTCTTTTGACCAGAGAAAGATAGTGGTTGGTGGGTTAACTGGAAACAAAACAAAACAATTAAATTTAGGATTCTTATAATATCAGCTTTAAACATTATTTTTAAAAAACATCAGTTAAAATTTACTATTTCTCAACCTCTTTTTTTCCCCTAAAGAACTTCTTTAGATTTTTTTTTTCAATTTTTTTTTTTCTACTTGGATCACCATCTCCCTAACCTAGTAAGCAAAAGAGAAAAACAGCTCACTTTTTGTAGCTGTAAAAACTAAATTCAAGCTTCTGTTTGCTGGAACAGTTCTGAAAGAGGAAAATTTGTTGAATTGCTTCCTAGGTTTGAATCCTCACTATTAATTATTTAATAAACTCAGTTATGCTTACCCCAATTTACATAAGTCAACACACCTGTTAAACATAGAAACAATCCAAAATGTAATCAATTCATAATGATCCCATCCAAACTTAATACATAATATGTTGCCAATCACAACCTCACCCAAAAGTGTCATTTTTAACCAATCTGGAGTTTCTTGTCAGTATTAGTGAAGAAATATACACCAGACCTCCCTGCCTTCCTCTAAGGGAAGATGTATTTACTTAAAATTACCTTTTATTTTGCTAATGACCTTGTTCTACCCTTTTTCTCAATATAAAAAAAATTAACTCCTTGCAGAGCCTTTCTACTGCAATACAGGATACTCGATTCATGAAGCATTTAACAAAACTAGCTCTCTAAATTCATTCAGATGAATATTTTAGCACATCCTTCCCCTTCCTCCCCCAATGAATTACCACAAAGATACACACTGTCTCTTTTCATGAACTCTATATATCTGCAAGGCCAAGGCCATTTATTTGGCTGTGGGTCCTCTGATTCAGAGCTGCTTCAGATTTATTCTACATTGATAATCTATATCCTCTGTGATTCCTGTTTGGGATTTGTTTTATATGAAGTGGAAACAAAGCACTTTAAAAGCAAATTGAGTGTAAAAGTAAACAGTGTGAAAGCAAACTCAATTTTTATGATTTTCTTCCCATGCCCACCATTTGACAGCTATTTTGGTAACTTGTTTTTATCAAATCTTTACAAGGCATTTAATTTCATTTTCATAAATACAGCTCTCCACCCCCCCACACCGTTCATCAATATGTACTGTCTAATTAAATTTTAGCAATCAGAAAGCAACCATTTGGGGATCAAATACAACTTGGTGGTGGCAGTGTCAGGGAGTAAAAAATAGAAGGAAACAAATAGGAAAAATAATATAAAGAAAAGAGTAGTTAATACTTTTATATAACTTACTTGTTATTATAAGAGTACAGGGGAAAGTCTCAAAGTTTTCTGGGTTTATCTAGTCTTGCAAATAATCAACATCTGACAGGTTGACAAGTGACAAAAACCAAAAAAAAGTTTAGTAATGTCATGTATGTGTCATTCCTGTATACATGGAAGAAACCCAATAAGGTTGATTAACTTACCCTTGTGGGTCCATCTACCACTGTAAATATCTTCAGGTAGAGATGAAGGAAATCCAGGTGTGAGGTCAGCCATAAGTCACAGCAAGCTAGGACTTGGCATTTATGCAGATTTAAGTTCAGCCTTCTCCATTAGTAATAGCTAAAGTAATTAGTCTTCCTATAAGTGAGGGAGATGCTCTTATAGAGGGATTTTTTTTGTATGGGTAAATGTCACATAAAATAGTATGTGACAAAAATTGAGTTTGCCTTCACAGTCCTTACTATGAAATAATCCTTACATTACTATGAAATAATCCAGAGACATATCTATTGGAAAAGGCAGATTTTGTTTCCCAACAATATCAAACACTGCTCTAAGAACTTTGCAGAAGTCAATTCATTTCATCTTCAGAAGCAGGTGCTATTATTATCCCCCTACTTTACTGGTTAGAAAACTGGGACATATGTAGGTTGGTTGTTTTGGGCAAGAATCATTTTAAGCACAAATATTTAAAATATAATTTTTTACTGAGATGTTTCTAAGATGTATTACCAGTGTCTGCTTTTCTTTTACAAAGTCTATTGAACATAATGTAATCTATCTTATGAGGTGTCATAACTGATAAAAACAGGCTGATGAAAATTTAATGTGGCTTTCCCTTAGGGTTTCACAAAAAAACACTCTTTCTTTGTTCTCAGGGAAGCCAGAGAAGTGTGTTTAGCTAAGTCAGGGAGAGGACTAAATTGCTCATTTCCATCCTCTCTTTGCTGCTGAGGGGAACTTAGCAAAGAACAAAATTGCAAAAAATGAGCAGTTTTTAATGAAGAATTTTAAACTGGCTACTGAAGTAGAAGTAGAAGCCTCAGGCAAAAGTGGAGCTAGGGGTCAAGTCCACAAGCAATCTGGGAACTACTCTTAATAGAAAGGGGTTTGAGCTGAGGCTCAAACCTGCTGAAGCCACTTTCCCTCTACTTTCACTCCCATTGACCTTGTGGGTTCTTTCTTCCCCTTTCCTGACCTCAGTTCCTCTAAGCTGCTTCCTTTCTTTCTTACAACTTCCCTGATAAATGGATAAATGTTTCCTTGGATAAATTTATCCAAGGGGATTTATCTAGAGGGGAGGGCAGGGGGTGGGGGGGGTAGGGGAAGAACATAGGACCTACCTGGTGGCACAAGGAGTTAAGTCACAGCACTAAGAAGCTATCCATAGCCACTGAAACATGAGTTCAGTCCCCAGCCAGGTTGGTGACCCACATTGCCCCACAGACCTTTTCTGTCTCACCCACTGCTCCCCTCAGCAGCGTAGTATTTCAGTCAATTAGCCTATTCTGCTCCCCCTTTTGTCTCAGGTGAGTCCTCTCACCCCCTGCATCTCTGGCCTGCACCCCAGCTCTTGTATGCATAAATAAATAAATCTTTAAAATAAGAACATACATCAGTACTCAGATTTTTTCCATTTTCCTTGTCCAGCTTTCTTTACGCTGCTGTACAAGGCATGTGCTCATGTTCTGGCACGTATTATTATCATTCTCCCTCAGTGATATCTTTCCTACTAAATTGTAACTTCCTTCAGAACCTAACTGCTTGTTGTACTTGTTAATAATGTTAACTTAATAAATGTTAACAGACCCTTAAAAATTTAATACAGCAAAAGAAAAAGATTTCTCTTCTTGTGTGCTGCTTTTGCAATGGGTATAAAGGGGAGAAAGCTGCCAAGTTGGCTTAATTTGTTGGTTTCGTTCCCAAAAGGGCAACATTTAAAAATTGTTAAAATGGGTCTTTCTATATTCAAGTCAACAGAACACCATTTATGGAGGAGTAAGATTTATTTACTAACTTTGAAGCTGCTTTGTAATTTCATCATAAATATGTAGAGCCATTTGTTTTTTTTCATCATTCAAAAGATTTGTTTTTTTTTAATTTTTCCTTTATATATATTTGACATCAATTGTGATCCCCATGTATTCCCCATCACCATATCACCAGTGCACAATCACCTCCGTCCCTCATGCTCCCATCTTCCCTCAACCCTCCCCCTCCCCTCCCCACCAAGTGTCCCCAGTCTGTCCTTGTCTCCTCATTTTTGGTTTCTGTGTCTTTATTGCTGTTATTGTTATTATTATTGTTCTTATTCCTTTCCTTGATCCTTATTTGGTTCCCTTATGTTCCTCCTAGGGGAGGAACCATCTGGTATTTATCTTTTACCTTCTGACTTACTTCACTGAGCATAATCCCCTCCAGATCCATCCATGTTCCCATGAATGAGTCTACTTTTTCCTTTCTGATTGCTGAGTAGTATTCCATCGTGTGTATGTACCACAGCTTCCCGATCCACTCATCTGTTTTTGGGCAGTTAGGTTGTTTCCAGGTCTTACCTATTATAAGGAGTGCTGCTATAAACATAGGGGTGCAGGTATTCTTTTGAATCAGTGTATTTGTGTCATTTGGGTATATTCCTAGGCGTAGGATTGCTGGATCATATGGAAGTTCCATTCTTAGTAGACTGAGGAATCACCATACTGCTTTCCATAATGGTTGGACCAGCTTGCATTCCCAACAGCAGTGTAAGAGAGTTCCTTTTTCTCCACATTCTTGCCAACATTTGTTGTTGCTACTCTTTTTGATATGTGCCATTCTCACTGGTGTGAGGTGGTATCTCATAGTGGTTTTGATTTGCATTTCTCTGATTTATGTAGAGCCATTTGTTTGAGAGAGGAGGAAATAAGGAAATTCTCCCCTACATGGATGAAAGCATTGTGGTATTAAAACCAAATATGGGGCCTCCCTGGTGGCGTACTGCACTATGAAGCAAAACACAGTCACTGCAGCACAAGTTTGATCCCTGCCGCCAGCTAAGGAGGGGACCCACAAGGTGTGTCAAACCTCTCCTGCTGTGCCCGCTGCTCCCCTCAGCTGTGTACTTCTGTTGATCTGCCTATTCTGCTCCCTGCTCTCTGTGGTGAATCCTCTCACCCATCCCCCCACACCTCTGGCCTGTACCCCAGTGCTTGTATGCATAAATAAATAAATCTTTAAAAAAAAAAAACAAATATGAATAGTTGTGAAGCTGGTGTGTGCTGTTAATTTAGCCCTTGAACCATCACAGGTTCTTGTCCCACGAAGCCATAAAAAGGATTCGTAGACTTTTTAGATAAGTAAGCAGAGACAACAAACTTTATTCAAGAAAATAAGAAAAAGTTTATTTAGAGGAAAAAGAACAAAAGCAAAGACTCCTAGGCAGAATTGCCAAGGAGGAACAAAGGACACTGCCATTATGGGTCTATGGAACCCTGTCTCCGGAATATTTAAACCCTTTTTTCTCTATTCTAAAATCTCATTATCCTATTTTGTGATTGGCTCTTTCTCCTAGTGCCTTTACTCCTCCGTGCAGATGTGCCCATTTTCCCAGCTTTTATCTCAGATTTTCTCTTTTTTACCTGCCTGGTCCAAGGTCTCTTAAAATTTACCATCTTTGTCTAAGAAGCCTCTAAGTCTCCTAGAGCCTTATCTATACTGTCCCTGAAGCTGCCTAATTAACCTTAACTTACTCTGGGAATCAGTTGGGGTGTGAAGAAAGTTCTGGTGTGGGTCAGGAACCTTCAGTCATTGCAGTTAGACTCCCCTGGAGATAGACATCAGCCTGTAGCACTTAAACTGGGGCTTTCAAAGCAGTGGGCCAACCCCCACAATCCAGTGACTCCTGAGACCCCTGGGGCCTGCCAATCTGAAACAAAAACCCCTCTGCGGCTGCGGGGCTTTAGCTTGACTTGTGACTCACCCTTGGCTTTAAATTGACAAGTAGATCCCAGCCCCAATGAAATGAAATCACCTGGGAGGACCGCCTTCTCACACCACAGGTGCAATAGCCTTTGACAAAATACGCCCTAACTAGTTTGTCCCAGAGGCCGACTCGTAGGCGATGCCACGGCGCTCCACGTCTCCCTGGTCCGCATTGCCATGGCGGCCCGTGGTGGCGTTGCTCCGGCCGCCGCCGATGGGCTGTGCTACGCTGAGTACTCGCCGCCCTCGACCAAACGACCTGACGCAGACATTGACCACGGTCTGGTGAGTCCTGCCAGCGGCGTCCGCACCTCGCCGGCTCCCAGCTGCCTGGACCCCCGGAATCCCTTGCTAGTTCCGGCCTCACCCCTCTGTACCTGGGCGCTCTTGGCGCTCATTCAGTTGTTCTCCCACCGTCACCGTCCATTCGTTCCGCGGAACGTTGCTCCTAGTCAGGCGTTTATGACTAGGCGTGTGCGAAAGTCTGTTCCTCAGGGAGCTTCCAGTCTTGTCGAAGACAGACCAGAAAACAGGCAGTTGCAAATACAGTATGATAAGGCTGTTTTCGGCTTCATGAGAGGAAACCCCAGTCTGGTCTGGTGGGAGTTGGGGGTGAGCTCGAGGGAAGCTTTTTAGAGAAAGCGATAGTTAAAAACTTACTACTCAGCAATCAAAAATGAAAAACTAGAAGCATTCATAGGAACATGGATGGAACTGGAAGGGATTATGCTCAGCGAAGTAAGTCAGAAGGCAAAA
>JAGFMF010011574.1:10081251-10117143 GCA_019455555.1 Galemys pyrenaicus
AGTAAGTCAGAAGGCAAAAGAAAAATACCAGATGGTTCCTCCCCTAGGAGGAATATAAGGGAACCGAATAAGGATCAAGGAAAGGAATAAGAACAACAACAACAATAATAATAACAATAAAACACACCAAAAACCAAAAATGAAAAGACAAGGACAAATTGGGGACACTTGGTGGGGAGGGGAGGGGGAGGGTTGAGGGCAGATGGGAGCACGGGGGACTGAGGTGATGGTGCACTGGTGATATGGTGATGGGGAATACATGGGGATCACAATTGATGTCAAATATATGTAAATTAAAAAATTTATATTAAAGAAAAAAAGCAAATTTAAATCGCTAAAAAAAATAATTAAAAAAAAACTTAGGTCTGAGAAATGGGTAGCAGTGAATGAAAAGGGGAGGGCAAAATGTTTCAGGCACCAGTACTACAAAGAAACTGAGCCCTTTTGGAAACAGCAAGTGGTTTATTTAGACCGACATGTAGAACCGGGAAAGAAAGTATCCAACAGAAACAATACCAGCCACATGCATTTTTAAGGTTTGGTAGTTATATTAAAAAAATGAGAAAGGAAGTTAAATGGGTTTAATATTGCCTGTATATGTTATTTAACACAATATACCCACAATATTTCAGCATGTAGTTGATGTAAAAGTTAATGAGCTATTTTACATATTTTTTTTGCACTAAATCTTTGAAATACCGTATTTTGTATTGACAGCACACTTCAGTTTGCCTTAGCCATGTATCAAGTGCTCAGTAGAGGTATCTTGTCAGTGACTGCCTTAATGGTCAGTGCAGTCCGGAGATGCTTTGTGTAGGTGGGGGAGTGGAATGACTTTGTGTAGGTGGGGGAGTGGGAGGATAGGGGAAAAAACCCCCACAAAAACCAAGCCTCTTTCACCTGGTAATTCAGGTGAAAGAGTTGGGATATTCTGAAAGAGTTGGGTGGTACCATTTTGATCAGTTTTAAGTAAAGGGGTGACAGCTTGAACTGTTGTATGGTTTTTCTGTGGCTATATATAAGAAAAATGGATTAGATGGATAAAGTCTGGAAAGGTGAGATTGAGCCCTTTATCACTCCACATTCCATGCTACTTCAGCCCACAGTCATATATCATGCTTTTAGATAACACCATTTATTGTCCGTATCATTTTTTTTAACTAGTCATATACTGTCTAGTGACGTTTTATGCTGACCTGTCATTCTCCAGTGTTTTTCTTACTTTCCTGAGAGCAGACACTAGGTATTTACTTCCAGTGAGCAGGCAATTTGTGATCACTCAATCTGATACACCTCTAGAGCAAACAGTTTGATGGGCTAGCCTGGATGGGTTTCAGAAAGCAAATGTTTTCATTCTACATTTCTTGAATACTGCTGTGTGCCAGGTGCCATTATAGGACTTTGGGATACCTAAGTGAACATAACATAAAGGTCTGTAGCAAACTTCGATTCATACAAACTTTGATACCACAATCTTCTGAGGAAGGTACTTTTTAATTTTCAGTTAAGAAATGGAGAAACTCGGAAAGTGATTAATTGCCCAGACACATTCTCCAAATAAGTGGCAGACTAGGATTCTAAATCCTGTTCTCCTTCCACTGACTTGCTGACTACTTTGAAAAGTTTTCTGAATGGAGTATATAGTCTGTGATGTGGGTATGATAAGATATTAGGTTGAGAAGAAGGAAGCTGTTTATGGAAAGTTACAAGAATCTCAGTACTGGACTGACTTGCCAAGCATTTGGGAGCCCTGTTGTGTTTTGAAGATAGAAATAATATTGGTCACTTTTATTTATATCTATAGATTTTTTTTTAAAGATTTTATTTATTTATGCATACAAGAGCTGGAGTACAAGCCAGAGTCCAGGGAGGTGAGAGGATTCACCAGAGACAGAGCCAGGAACAGAACAGGCAGACTGACTGAAACTCACTGCCGAGGGCAGCAGTGGGCAAGGCAGGAGAGGTCTGCTATGCCATGTAGGTCCCCTCCCTGGCCAGTGGCAGGGATCGAACTCATGCTGCAGTGGCTGCAGTTTGCTTCATAGTGGGTAGCGTAACCCACTATGCCACCAGGGAGGCCCCGACATTTTTGTCTAAAATAGCAAATGTATAGACTCCAAGTTAGCAGTTAGGAGACTTCTTTATTAGTTTAGGTACCTGAGGTTTAAAGTGTAAGACATCCGACACTCTTCAGTCCACTGTCCCCCTATAACAAATATTTTGTTGAGTCTGTAATATCCTGAAATGAGAGTAGGCAGTAAAATCTACCCATCAACATAATTTTAAAAAAAATCCCAATGTAATGCTCTCATTGAAATAGAGAAGTAAAATAAGTATTTTATTAATACTTAACATACTACTTAAATATATAAATGCTTAGGCTCTTTCCTATATTAGAAAATTTTATGAAGTAATCAACTGCTGACTTTTTGCACTAATACAAACAGTCACATGAATGTGACAACTATAATAGTGACTGATTTCAGATGTATTATATTGGCAGTTCAGATACCGAGAGTCATTGTCACCAGCAAACTGATTTTTCTCAAACTGTGAGCAATGTTTGGTAAAATTCTGAACAAAGTAAAATCTCTGATTTACATCATAGTTACATTTCTATAAAATTCTCTGTACACTATAATATATGACATTTACATATGTAATAAAGTTCTAGATTAAGAGGAACCTGCTTTTTACCTTAATGTCCAGGGGATACTTCTAAAATCTTTTTTTTTTAAGATATTATTTATTTATACATACAAGAGTTGCACAGGACAGCGGCACAGCGGGTGGTGGTGGTGGTGGTGGGGGTGGGGGAGGTCGTTGTGTGAGAGGATTCACCAGAGACAGAGTGGGGAACAGAACAGGCAGATCGACTGAAACACACTGCTGAGGGGAGCAGTGGGCATGGCAGGAGAGGTCTGCTGCGCCATGTGGGTCCCCTCCTGGGGCTCAGATCTAACTCCACCACTGTGTGGCCGGTGCTTCAGAGTGCAGCGCTCCACCAGCTGCGCCACCAGGGAGGCCCAGACTTATAAAATCTTGAGGGAGGCAGTTAGTTTCTTATTGTGCATGATTGTCTCATAGATTTTAATACCGACATCTAGAATCAATAGTCCCCCTCCCACCAAATATTTTTTCTCCTAAATTGTGATAACCAAAAAGGTTATACATTTTTAAAGTGCCCTTTACGTTCTATTTTCCTTCTGTTGGGACTCATTGATCCAGGTCGTGATTAGTTGAAGAGGTAGCAAATAAGAGAGTTAATAATTTGGGGAACTTGAAAGTACTGGAAGTGATGGGAAACTGACTGAGGGTTTTAGGGAAAGAACAAATGAGCTAGACATGGGATATACTTGGCAATGTTATTGAAAATAGGAGAAAATAAAATGTTTGCAACAAGTTAAACCATTTTCATATCATTTTTTAAAATGCAGTTTAAAGTTTTAAAAATATTTGCTGCTATAAATTTAAGTAACTCTTCTTGGGTAAATGTCCCTTTATGAATTAAGAATTGATGTTTATTAGCCTAGTTAGATTAAAAAGATAAAAACCCAGGCAAAAATATCAGTGTGGTGCCTTGAATAAAGCACATTTATTTATATGTTTATTTCACAAATAATTGTTTAATACTCAGAGTTCACGGTAATGCTTTGTGTTAGAAAAGCAGAAAAGAAACTAAACTTTCTTTTAAAGTTAAAACAGGTTATTACCAATTTTTAAAGTTTGAATGAAACTTAGTTTCTATGAAATAGTAGCCTTTTAGTTTCCAGGACTTCCCTGAAAAGTGTAACTCCTAGTGTTAGTAGGATAGTGTAACGGGTAAGAAAATTAGCTACACATCTAGTATGGCAAACCTGACTCATAAAAGCTAAAGCCTATCAAATCTGTATCAGTTTTTCATAAAAATAGATTACTTCTAATATATTTCAATTACAATTTGATTTAAAACATGTTTTAACGTATCTGAAATTCGTCTTTGAAATGTCACATGGACTATGTATTGCGTATCAACATTTTAAATTTTGATTCTCCCCTTGCTGTTCTTTATATCATAAGAGGAAGCTAAAATTTAAACTCCATGGATAGGAAATTAGAATATATAAAAATAAATGATATTCCTGAATGTATTGAGTTGGTGATGTGCAAGCAAAAAGTTGAGGAGGCTGTATACTAATATTTAGTGAATGTCTACCATGTACTAGGCTCTATGATTATATTTTCTCAATTCTCATAATAACCCTGTGAACTTATAATGTTAATATTCACCATTTTACATACAAGAAAACTGAAGTTCAACAAAGCTAATTGTTTCTCTGTCATATGGATAACAAGAGGCTGGCCTAGGATATGAAACCAATTTTTATTAATTTTTTTTACTTATTTGCATACTTTGTTGCTTCATCATTTGAAATCAGAAATTAATGAAGATGAATCCCAAGAATTGATGTACAATTTTGGGATTTGTAGTAATTTTCAGTCTGCAGATGCTTCAAGATATGTTTAAAAGTTCTTAAACTTCAAAGCAGAGTTGATTTTATTTCACCTTAACTCAAAAAGGAAGAAAAGAATGTTGTGTTATGAAATATAAGCTATAAGCATTACCACTCTCAGAAATTGCTCCCTTAAAATAAAATAAACTATTGTAAGGTAGTAAAAGTAGCTTTCAGAAATTGGAGTGATTTCTCAAGAAGAATGATAAACAAATCTATAAAATGTTGCAAGTAAGGCGTACATCACATGTAAGCCAAAGAGATTTTAGGACAACTTGCCAGGGACTCCAAAGGTATATAAAAGCTTCTGAGAACATAATAGGGAGGAGGCTGTCTAGAGAAGTAGAGAGATCAATTTTATGATCAGAGGACAAAATTAAGTGCAAGGATAAAAGGGGGAATACTGAAGATTAGGTGTAGTTGTTTTTGTTAAAGAGTAGAAATCAAAGCCAGTAGTGCTCTTTGTATAAAAAAAAGTACAAAATATCTAAAATACTGTGCAATTTTTGCTTGCATCCTTTAAAACAGATAATTAGAAATGGAAAATTTTTAGAGACAACAAATACATAAGTTGAATGTGTGATTTATTGTGTAGGGAGAAAAGGATAGGAAGTCCCACTTGAAAATAAACTAAAATAGTTTAGAACATAATCCCGGGATAGTCTAGAACTCTTAATTCAGGAAGTCGTTGGACAGCAAGGAAGTCAGTTCAATAATGAAGTGTTAAAGGTTAGCTTTGGGTGAAGTCTCTTTCTTACAAATTTTAGAAAACAACTCAGGTTACTCCTTAAACTTGAAAGAGGCAAATTTAAATTTAATACCTATGAATCAAATCGCAGTGATGAACAAATTAAAGAAAGTAACTCCTAGATGGAAATGAACATTGTAATGCTACAAGATACCTTTTAAGATACATTTGAAGCTTCAAATCAAAGAACAAGTCTCAGAGTTTCTTTTAGACTTGACATGTGGGCATGAAGAACTAAAACAAGTATGCAGTGCCTTCCTTAGTTCTTACATTGTAACAAATATTTTCTAAACTTTTGAGTTTTTCTGGCTTAATTTTCTAACTAGAATTTGACTTTGATAAGAATCTTATCACTTTTTGACCTATCTGCTTACGTTATTATGTTACTATCTTGAGATGATTACATATTGTTAAATAGTTGGTAATTGACCTTACATTTTACAAGTTGTCTAGTCTAATTTATCTTTAAAATATTGTTCAGATAATTGGTATGTTAACATCCTATGTGGATATTTAACATATTTTAGGGATGATTCTTTTCCCCTTTCCCCAACATGTATATATTATTGCACTGAGTTGGGCAGAACTTGAATCATATTTAGGTTTTTCAGTGTTTAGCCTTTGTTCTCTCCCTGTATTTTACCTTTAACCTCCTTGACCTAGCCTTGACCCTTGCCTTTAATTTTTTCTGAACTCTTTTCAGAGTTCAGAAGCAGAGTACTCAGCAAACTGGCCATCTGTCAGCTATCCACATATCAGTCTATCCCATCAATTATAATACTTTTTATTTAGTCCATAGTAAATTCTGGGAATACAGAGGTAAATAAAGCCAACTTCTTGCTCTCTAGGCTCTTGGTTTAGTAAGGAACACAAATTGTGAAGTTGTGGTCTGGGATCACTGAAGAAAAGACTATGAGGTAGAGAGGTGGGAGATTTTGAGTATGGGAAAGAGCAGCACTGGCTTTGATAGCTTTCGTATTTGGAAATTGGCTTGATCCTACTGCCCATCTAGAGTAAGTTCCAGGTTTCTTACCTATATAGTAGCTGGGAAACCATATATACCAGACACTCTTCTATATGAGAGAGGAAAATCAGTCATCTTTAAGGGATACATGAGTGTCATCTGAGAATAGTGAGGGATGTGACTCAGGCACCAAGGTTCCATTGCTGAGAGCCAGAAATAGAAAAAGGAGAGATTATTTTGAGGGAAAAATCATGATGGTCTAGATGAAGGGTAGGGACCAGCTCACCGTGAAAATTTGTATGAGTAGGTACAGAGTTCTTGTTGGTGGTCTTTGATATTTGCTGAAATTCTCTTCTACCTCTCACTACTAGCACTGATTTTACTAAAGCTCTAAGAAAATGTAAAAATCGAACCTTCTTTGTTCAGTTTAAACCTAGTGTTAAAGTGAAAATTTTATAAATTTTTAAATTTGTTCCACAATTATAATTTTGTGCATTTAGAAGAGTCTATTAGTGCAGCCTTGCCCCAAATTTGACTGAATTGATGTGCTAACATTAGGAAATCTGTACACTAATTATTCTCAGCACATTGAGAATTAGTGTAATTGCATAAAGTAGTGAATCTTAATGTCCATTCACAGTGAAGTAGTAACTAAAAAAGGAGCTAGATTCATATTGTTTGGGACTTTCTGACCAGACTGAACAAAGAAAGATGCCTACTTTATTAGGAGAAAATAGAAAGTTCACATGAGTGGGTCACCAAATAAATGCAAAATCATACTTAGAAAATATTATAGTTCAGAAAATCACTATAGTAAAGGTTTAAGTTTGGGGAGTTTTTTTTTTTTTTTTTATTATGATAGAGTGTAGAGGAGAAGTACTCATTTGGTGTCAGCCTAAGAGTTTAGTTTTTGTTTTAGATTTGGTTTTCTTTTATTGTTGTGCTTTGATTTATTTTGCTCTTTTACTTACTGTAGTTTGCTGTAAAAATTAATGCTTGCCTGTAGTTTAAAATTAAGTGACTTAAAAGTGGAGCAAATATAGATGTACTTAGTTTTGCCTCTCCTTTTTAATTTGAAGTTTTCACTTGACTTGGTATTTTGGGAAAAGTACAGATGTATTTGTTTTTGGCAGTGAAACAACCGTGGAGAGGACCAGGTAGATTAATGTGGACTGGTCCAATTTAAATACAAAAATCTGTGAAATTCATGTCAGCTTGAAGATTATAGGGAAGGATAATTGTGTAAAAATTTTTTTCCTGATGTCATCATGTCTGACACTTTCTTGAATACAAATTCTCTTCCTTTTCTTTTATCTGTGGGTGTAGTACCTCTCCCATATCTGCTGATTTGCCAAGCAGTCTTTCTTGTTTTCGCTCTTCTTTATGTGATTTAAATTCAGAGAACTCTTTTTGAAAAATTGAGCCAAATAAGGCAGCATAAAATACTGAGGTCCACAGAAAGTGACTTGCTTATGATTAACCCCTGAAAAATAAGTCATGCAAGATAACAAAAAAAATACATTTTGAGACAACTTGCTCATTCTTCTTTTCCATTAGTAGATGAGACTCTTTTACCCCTCAGTGTTATGAATTCACATACTGTTCTGAGTTTATCATACTCAGCATGGCATGTTTTTAGAAAATGTATAAACGTGAGCTTATGATAACCACTCACTCTCCTCCTAGTCCTCATATAGTCTTTCCTCTCAGCAAAAGTCAGTTCTATTCTTCTAGTTATTAAAGGCAATAATATTAATATTCTTTCCCCACTCCCAGCTTTATTGTGGTTTTAACTGACAAAAATTGCCTATATTTGAGTGTAATGTAATGGTCTGATACTCGTATACATTGTGAAATGACTACCACAGTGTGTGGCCGGGGAGGAGGATAAGATCATTTAAGAGATACGCTATAAACAAATTTCAGGTATAAAACTTTTCATCTTATAAATGCAAGTAGAGCTAACATCACCTGTCTCCCCTAACTCCAGCCCCTAGCAGCTACAATCCTATTCTCTGCTTCTCAGTTTGACTTTTGGATTCCGATGTAAGATTATAAATATATCTTTCTCTGTTTTATTTCACTTTATTCATCTATGGTGTTGCAGATAAAGAATTTTTAGGTATGTATGCGTCTCTCTGTGTGTGTGAACCACATTATCTTGATCCATGTATTCGTTGGTGGACACTGACTTCTCTCTTCCTCTCATACATTATATTCAGCCTTTCAATAAGTCTTGTTGGCTTTATCTTCAGAATATTTTCCATTTTTCCCCATCTTCATCACTGATCACTTTGGTCCAAGCTAACGTATTTCTTACAGATTATTTTAATAGGTTTCTTACTCATCTCCATGTGTCTGGTTTTGACATGTCTGTTTTCAACATGACAACTAGGGATCATTTTAAAATTCTAAGCAAGATAATATTAGGTCTCTTTTCAAAACAATCATGCTCTATCACTCAAAGAAAAGCTAAAGTCCTTATGTCAATCCCTAAACCCTCACCTGATCAGCTGCTTGACAATTATGCTTCCTGGTCTCCTTCTTTCTACCGGCTTCCCTTTCTGCTTTATGCACACCGACCTCCCCCAAATATTCAGGCACACCAGGCGTATCCCTTACACTTACTTGTTTCACCTGCCAACAGTGTTCTTTATTTAGACATTGGCATGACTTTTTCCCTTTTTTTTTTTTTTTTTGTCTTTTGGCAAAAATTACCTTTTCAGTGGAGCTTTCCCTGCTCATTCTATATAATTTTACCACTCACCATACAAACACACACGTACTTTTTTACTTGCTCTGTTTTTATCCATTGTACATACTCTTGTGTATTTTCCTTATTTATAATGTTTATTGTGTTTCTCATACTTAAATGTAGCTTTATGAGAATCAGGATTTTGTCTAATACATTCCCCAGGAATTAGAATTATGGCTGGCACATAGTAGGCATTCACTGAGTATTTGTTGAACTCAGTCAACCAAATAAAGATGGGAAATATCCTCCAGATGACTACTTGATAAATTTACCTAACTCATTAATTGGGAGTTTATTTTTCTTTGTTTCTTTAACATATCAGAACCTTCATGTTTCCCTACATGAATATATGGATTATCTCTTTCATTTTCATAATACAGTTTACCTCAGTGTCCTTATCTTCATTTTCTTTGATTTCTGGGAAAATTTTGGATTTATTTTTCTGATCCAAATTATTTCAAGGCATGATTATGTATTAATTTCTTAATTAAGTTTGGCTGTCATTGTCCATTTTATTTTCTTACTTTAAAACATAATCCCTGCTACTAGTAGACACCAATACAGTACACAGTAATAGAAGTTACAAGAGGCAGGTCAGTAGTGTAAAAGCTCTTGAAGATCATTTTCTTTCCATTATATAAACTTTTTGAAAACACACTATTTACTAGGTACTTTGCTAGATTTTAGAAGCTTCTTTTAGATTTTAGAAGCTTGTTTTAAAAGGGACTTGAAATTGGTTAAGTCATTATTAAATAATGTACTATGTCTTATAGATCTGCTAAGTACAATATGTGATTGGAGAGGTTTACTTTCCTGATAGAGCTATTTGTTAAGCAGTTATTAGGAATTTCCCGTGAAACTGAGCAGAGACTGGTAAGAGTAAAGATGAGGAGTAAAAGTAAAGAATTGGGAGTGAAGAAAAGGCTGACAGAGCACCTGCCATGTTTCCATACAGTGCTGGTTATTTTCATAATCTTATATCTTAAATCATGAGCATCATATGATAAATGTATTCACATTTCCCTTTTTATTGATGAGGAAATGAACCCAGAGATACCAGCTTAGGATCACAACTGGTAAATAATGAGTTAGAATTGGAGCTCAGGCCTGATTAACTTTGAAACCCATAGATGTTCCATAGCACCACCTCATACATGGAGGGGTGAAAGGTGGATATTGAAGAAGTTCATGCTTGCTACATGGATGGTGAACATTAAGTGAACTTAGGTGAACATTATAGTATTACAAAAGAAGTAGAGGTTTAGAATAGTAAAGACAAAGAGGAGTTGAAGTAGAATACCAATTATACATGAGGAAGATGACTCCGAGCACAGTTGAAGACCTGATAGACATTAGAAGCCATAATTTTGTAACGATGCTATTTAGTGGGGACATAAGAGTTACTAATGGTAGTCTAGGAAATGGTTCTCTGTGAGAACTCTGACCATCTTGATACCAGTTAGTGATTTCATTAAGAATTTATCATTTGCTAATTTTTGTAGTGCTATTATGCATATTCTTGGAAATTTTTATATAAACTTTATACTCTTGCATTGTTTATAGTCACGGGGAATTCAGTAAAAACTATGCTTTTTGGTATTTTTGACAAGTAGTGTTAAGTCATCAACTGTTAAAAGAAAAATAAACTCAATATCACATAAATTTGTTATGTTCACGCATATCATCTTTGTTTTCTAAATGACCATGATGAGATTGTTAAAAATGGAATTTTCAGATTTTGTGAAAATAGAATGTTTTCTGTTTTCCTTTTGTAGACCATTCCCCCAACACCAATCGGGACCAATTATAAAAGTATTTACTGTTGGAATTTTTAAGTGACTTGTAAGATTTGCCACTCAGTCATATATGTGTGCAGATTTATGGAAAGATCATCTTGTTTTATTAATTTTTATATTAATATATAAACACATATATAGATGCACCTATGTATATAGATTTATATGTGTATATAAATATGTATATATCTCTAAGAATTTATTCAGGTCTTTTATAGGCCTACAAGATGCCAACTACTCTTTAAGCCCATATACATCTGAATCTTCAAGGAAAATATTTTAAAACTAAAAGAGAAACTTGTGGATACTAAAAAATAAAACCCACATTTACCACTCACTGTCCTACATGTATGTGGCACCCATTTCAGCTTTAGTTTAGGCTAGAGTCCAGGTGCTTTATACATACATACCTTTCATTTAAAATCACACGGCCTGATTTATTTTCAACATACATTCTAATTTTGCTAAGTCAAAGAAGTAGTGACATTTCTCTAATTCTGTAAAATCACAGATAGACCATAATGTGAATCTAGTCATTTAAAAGATTTTAGACATTTAACCTGTTTATTACCTACTTGGTAGAAAATGACTGTACTTAACGGTACCAATACTATGCATGATTCACTATTTTCCTTTTAAAATTGTCTTTTCAATGTCATTTTGTTATTCTGTTACTGGCAATTTAATTTTAAAGGATAATAGTTTAAAAAAATTCAAAATAAAAAATTGAATCAGATCTTTGTGTTGTCCTGCATCAAATATGGTATTGTGATCATAAAAGAAATAAAATAAATCCTGTTAGCCTGAGGATACAATACTGAAGTTTAAGTAAATGTGAATAGCATAGTGATACAGCATATGTAAAATTATTTTCGATAGTGATAAAATAGAGAAGACATGGATGGAGTTCTGCGATGTTTATAGTTATGCCAAATGTGCCATGGATGGTTTTAAAGCCCCTATATATTTCAGATGTTATTTCACTTTTAAAAGTTAAGGTCACATGGTCAAATAAAGGTATGATCTAGGGTCCTTAGTCAGGCATCAGGTATACTGTCTGCCTATTTTCTATATTTGCAATTCTTTTCTCAACTTCGTTCATTCTCATGTGGAAGTTTGGGAAAGTTATTGTTTTAACCTCCCAGAGCTATAAATTCGTCTCTGAAAAGAAACACAAGTGAATTTTTTAGTGAATGAATACATGTCAGGCAGTACTAGATAAATATTTCTTCTCTAGGGAAAAAAAATGCATTCTGGAACTGTTAAAAGTATTAGGTATGTTCTTATACCTAACAGTCTTAGTATTTCCATAGAAAACCTTATGAGGATCTTTATTCTTATTTCAAAATGAAAAATCTGGTTGTATAGGATATATGATGTTTTTGTTGTAACCAATTAATTGTTTATGCTCGAAAGTAGAAGTTATTTTAGTATATTATTTTAAGATACATTTAAAGAGAGAAATCAGAGTTAACTCCCCTCCAACAAGGAATTTTAATTCTAGTAATGAGTTTTTGATTAGCTGTGGTATATTTTATCCTCTCAGTGTGGATGACTAGGATTCTGCTGCACAAATTTTGGTCATTTGTTGAATATCTTTATGTGCGCTAGTGATCTACTTAATTTGGGTTTGTTTTTAAAGGTTGGAAAGCCTTTTGCATTTATTTTAAAATTACTCTTTAGAAATATGTTAGTTCTGACATTCTTTTTCTTACTGTGTTGAATGAAAATTGAAGTATATCTGGAAAATCTTCTATTGTGTTCTAGGATCTCAAAGGAATATGAGATACCCTCTTTGACTTCAGTGAACTTGCTTGCTTATTTAGTTGTTTATTTAATTTATATCAGGATTTCTTAGGTTGTGGCTTGTGACCTGAAAGTCATTAGGGGAATCTGAGTCCCCTTAAAGTTCATGCTGTATATATATTTGCATTTTCCTGGGGGTGATGGTCCTAGATTTTGTCAGATTTTTAAAAGACTCTCAGGATCTACAAAAACTAAAGGAAACAGAACACCAAACTATAATTTAGTGTAATATTGTAATAAGAATGAAAATAAAGATGTTTGGGAGATTATCATAAACATTGGAGACCCATAATGGTTCAGAGCTTACATAGGACTCGGGATGGAAGCTTGAGTTCCAGGCTTGTTCCAGGCAACATCTCTAGTACAAAAATATAGTGGTTGGTATATAGTAACATTTCTATCAGTGAGGGTCCTGGTAGTGACGAATGATGGCTTTTTGAAGATATATTAAGTAAGGGATTCTTTCCAGAGCTGTAGTCAGGGTTTCAGCATCCAAGAAGGGATAATGAAGCACCTAAGGGCCAGCAACAGTTGGAAACTTATTCATGCAGACAAGCGGGTCAAGAGGTTGAAAATTATGTTTCGGAATCCAGTGAAAGTTATAGGCATGGAAAAGGAGTCACTCAATAGGAGCTTTGGCCAAAAAGGAAATATAGCATGGAATAAATTGTACTAGTATTTCCATCTTCCTCCACTCTTTACTTTTCTGCCGATGCTCCCTGTTGGGAAAGGCATATCCTGAGCTCCGTCTTTTAATCTGCTTATCACAGAATGGGCCTTGGATTTGGAACACTCGTTTACCGAGTAAGCCCGCCCTCACAGCTTCTGCTCTCCTTCGTCTCTGTGGGACCACCTTCGCCTGTTTTTAGGCTCACTGAGTACTCCTTTATTCTGGTGAAGCACATACAATGACTCTCAGACCTGCTTTCTGCTTTCAGAGGGAAAGGGTTTTGTCTGCAGCAACATAAAATGGGTGCTCAGAACCAATTCCCTCTTTGATGACTGACTACTAAGGGCACCTGATACACACAGTTGGAGCTGATCTTACTCTTCTCTGTGTCAGTAAAATATGGTCTACCCCATGTGTTTGACTTTGAGGAGTTTGGGCAGTTTTGATACCAAGGTGCAGTAGGTAGATGTGTTTATGGAATGGTCCCCTGGAGTTGGCAACCTGAGCATCGTGTTCTGTTCTATATGTTCTCTGATTGGCAAAAACCAATTAAAAACTGAACAGAAGTGAGGAATGGATATTGTAGTCTCTACAGATGAGAGGCAAAGAGACAGAGCAGGACACAGAAGTGTGGAAAATGAATCAAGAGGAGCCGACAGAATAATTAGCAGAGTGCTCAATGCTTATTTTTTTTCAATTACATTGAAATTTGTCATTAAACACAGGTTAGCCTTACATGTTATTATAATGAAAAATTGGTTTAACATTTCTGGTATAAATACCTTGAAATAAAAATCTCTTTGGAATTGTAGGGGCAACTATTGGTCTCTTATGTTTTGAATAATTAAAATAGTAAAAATCTTGTAACTAATCATTAATCTTTAAAAATGTTAAATTAGAATAATTCGACTTAAGACTATATTTTTTTAAGCATGCATTATTCAAAATGTAGAATTTAGATTACTTACTATGGGGGAGACCAGTTTATATTCTCTAGCCTATCTGAAAAATTACTACTATGAATCTTTTACTTACAGATTTAAGGAGTGTAGAACATTGTTCATACTTGTTATATCATTTATTTTTAACCATATATATCTATTTTTATTGATAATATTGTGTTAAATACATACCTTATTACAGTTTATTCTCACAGTAACCCTAGGAATTAATAGATACTATTAATAGGTACTTGGGATGCTAGTTGACAGAATAAATTTCAGAACATCCAAAAAGCTTTATGTTCTGATACTAAGTTTTCTACACCATTATGACTTTGTTGTTGTTATAATTGGTATCCTATAATTACTCTTCTCATGTTTGTTATCCGTTTAGATTTTTTTTATGAAGTCCCGACCCAGTCTTTTGCCCGGCTTTTGTTATTTTTTTTTTCCCTTCTTTTGGGTTGTCTGTCTTAATAGTGTGGAGGAAATCTATAGGTATTTTGCCTTTATTAAAAACCCCAACTCAGGATAAACCCAGGAGAAAACAATCCTCTCTTTAAAAAAAACAAACAAAAAAAAATCCCTCTTTCTTCTTCCTGTTCAACTTCTACTGCATATTCCCAGAAACACCCATGGAATAATAGCAAGAGCCAGCAATCCTCTTTCAGTCTCTTTCTATACAGCCTTGACTACTCATACTGAGAATTGATTATTCCTGAGTAATGTTCACCTTTACTGCTATCAGGAAATTCATCATTACTTCAGGGCTAGATTTCTGGGAACTTGTCAAAGAACATCCTTACTCTTTCTTCAGTGAGGCTCTTGCAAGCTCTATGAAAGACCAAGGTGGGCAGTGAAAATAACCCAACCAGAAGACCAGGCTGGACAACTGGGCAACAACTTATAACCTAAGTCTAACCTACTAGGTAAAAATGAGTAGCTATAGGCACCAAACTATTGACTCTACCAAAAGATGCTCCTCTCTCCCCACTTTTGCTATTATGCCAGTAACAGAGGGGGGGGAGAGTGAATGTATTCAAATATATGGAATTAAATAAAAATCTTTTATTATCTTCATTGAAATTAACTGACATATAGTGGTCAGCAGATATAATCCCATAGACTTTGCAGGTTTTTTAAAGTTCTGTTCTTCACAGCAAAGCTTGAAGAACATAGTATTTAATGTAACTGTTCTCATTATTAAGAATGATATACTTTTAAAACACTAGTGTGTAACCTAGTAATCATTTTTTCTCCATAGGCAAGAAGTTTGATAGCTGTAGGACTGGGTGTTGCAGCGCTTGCATTTGCAGGTAAGATAAATAAAGGATACACATTAACAAATTTTGCAGGAGAAATATTACCAAATGGCTTCTATAGTGATTCATAAGCAGACTCTTAGTAGTCTAAGGTGCTTGGCTTTCAGGCATTATGTATTCCCATTCTTTCTACCATTTATATAGTCACTGAACGTTTGTCAGCAAAATCTAGATAAGCTTTGTAGTGGAAGCAATTAATAATACAAAAGCTAGAAAAACTAGCCCCAATAATAGTCAGTCAGTCTGCCTGGCAGGTTTTTTGTGTGTGTGGTTCTCTTTTTTTTTTTAGTATAAACTATAAATGTACTATAAAAAAATCTTTAGTGTGAAATAATATAGGTAATAATGGGGTTCCTTCATTCTCCCATATTTATTTTTCTTGCAGGTGAGATTACATATTTCCTGTGATGTCAGTTCTTTCTGATGAGCACAGTTGTTCCCTGTAGTGTATTTGTTAGTTCATTTTTTTTTCTTTCTTCCCTTTACAGCCAAGATCACCTTTTAAGAAGGGATGAAGACTTAAAGCAGAATTGTTCCCTTCTAATGATTAACTTACATTTTTAAATAGCATAGCTATTTCCTTATTGATAAAGATTTATATTTTTGTTTTAGTATTTGTGTCTCTAAATAGATAGCATCTTCTAAAATATCTATGTAGTTGAATTTTCTGTAGAAATCTTGACTCACAAATAAGGTTATGATGGGAGACTGAATTAAATAAAATTCAGCATGTTGTATAATGGTTTTGGACTTTGGAGAAGAGGCACTAATATTAGTTGACACACATTCAGTTTAGGGTACATAAAGTGAGCTAGGTAGATAGTTTACTCTTGTTTGTGCCCTTCAAACAATTTAAGACCTGTTTTGTATCAAATCTTAGATTATTAAGATGCCTAAGAAAGGAAAGTATAAAATAAAATAAGTTTAGAAAAGTAGTCATCCTCAGTAAGAAATTGGTAATAAACTTACTTGGTAAATATTTTTAAATAAATGCTTTTTGATTTTAGAATTAACTGCATTAAAATCACTCCTCTGTTGTATAGATTTTAGGTAGTATTTGTTTTCTGTTGTTTCAAAGTGATTATCAGTGAAAAGTAATACAAGTAATCATTTTAGATTCAGGAATATCTACATAAAGGGACATTATCAACAGTTTCTTGTGTGAAGAGTACTAGAATACTGTTTTTTGTGACTAGTAATAGCATATAAATGTAAGATATTATATAGATAAACACTGGAATTCTTGAATTTTTTAATCATGTTCTAGAACTTGATAAATTTAATTGCTATGGCAGTGATGTTAAAATGAAATTCTTATCCATTTAATAAATTAGAAGTTTGAAAAAATACAATTTTCTGGTAAATTTTGAAGTAGTTATTAAAATAATGTGTATATATGTAATATATGTAAAGAAAATATGTAAATTATGAATAAATACTATGGCAAGCACCTGTGTGTATTGACTTTGGTTATAGAAAATATATTTGCTTTCATTCCTGTTACTTTTTAGGTCGCTATGCATTTCAGATTTGGAAACCTCTAGAACAAGTGATCACAGAAACTGCAAGGAAGATTTCAACTCCTGTATGTTAAAGATGCCTTTATTAAGAAAGTTCATTTTGATTGTTGTTTTATGATAGTAATTTATAAAATGTCTTAGATTGTCCAGTGTTTGTAGAAATTCATTATGTCATTTTGGTGTTTGTCTAATTTACTGATTTTATGTCTTTTAAGTTTCTTGGTCACTTTTTAATGTCATCTTATTCCTGTTTTTGACATTCCTTTTAACAGTATTATATCAAGTCTGATGCAATTTATTTTCCTTGTTCGATTAATAGTCATTTATTCATATAGTGATAGTCTAGCACATACCAATCCCTATCCCAGGAACTGGTACAAAACAAGATACAGTCCCTAACTTGATGAGCTTATACAAGCATTTATTTCTTCTTAAAATTTGAAAGTAATTCCCTTGTACCACAATACCTGTGCATTTCAAATATAGAATTATAAGATTCCAACCATGATATATTGTAAGGCTTGCATATTCACCTACCATACAGTATAATAACTCTGCTGAGCTATGAAGAATGAATGATAGTAGGTACCTAGAAAACTTCAGTGTGGTAAACTGGTTTGTGACTACTTTAGATGATACAAAGAAAACTCACTGAAGCAGTGCAGCAGAAATATTGACTTCTGGGAAACAGAAGCCGATCAGGAATAGATCAAATTGACTCACAACAATTTGAGAATGAATGACTTGTTTTAGCAAAGGCATTACAAATTTGAGAGGCTTAGTTAGCTGTGAACAATGACCACAGTTTTAAAGGATGACAAACTGACAAATAATTAAACTCAGGTTCAAAAGAATTGCCAGTGATTTTGCAGACCTCCAAGTGCATGTCTGTGAATAGAGGGAGCTTCTGTTTATTTTCTGTTTCTCTATTTGGCTAACGTATAGATAGCTTTTAGCATTCATTCAGCAGATATCCCATAGGCACATACTGCCTGCCAGACACTGGGGGAGTGGGAACATAGTGTCATGGATGATTATTTATTTGTGCATTCGTTTTAATGGAGGCAAGTGAAAAATAAATAAGTAGGATATATAATATTTAGAAAATAGGGTAAGTGATTAAAGGATAAAAGCGAAGTGTACTCTATGTTAGATTGATCAAGGGGACTCCTTAGGAAAAATGAGGGAGCAGGCCCTGTGAATTTTTATGGGCACTTGGAACTCTGCAAAGATCCAGAGGTAATAATGAGTTTAGCAGCAAGAATAACTCCAGTGGAGAATTTGAGGGAGTCCTGGTAGGTTGAGCCTAGATCACAAAAAACCTGTGATAAAAATTGCAAATAACACATTAACTGTGGTGGAGCTCCTTTCGGATGTTTTGAGCATTGGGGTAATGTGATTTGCATTTTAGATATCATTCTGCCTATTACATAGAGTTGAAAGTAGATGAGCCAGAGTAGAAACTGAAACCACAGAGTATTGAGACAGTGTAGATAATACATGATGGTTGTTTGAAATAGAGTAATAGGAATGGAAATACGGACATAGTTCTTTAAGTGAATGCTATTTATATTTTTCAATATGTTTATAGATAATAAGTAGAGAGAATTTCAGAAATCATTTCTGTTAGGGTGATTTTCAGCAGATATATTTATTCCATAAACTGAAGAACTACATTATTTAACATTGTAAATGAAGAGGGAGCAAAAAAAGGAGAAATATGTGGAAGCTTGCAGATAAGGTTCAGTACTTTGTGAGAATGTTGTATAGCGTGAACCTGGAACCTGCATTTCTTAAGGAGAGGGAAATGATGCTTGCCTGTATCCTCTCCTTTGTAGGCTTCAAGTTAAAAAATAAACAAAGCTTTTGATAAATCTGGCCCCCTTTTAAAGTACTATTCTTGTGGCTTGCAGTGACACATCTTAGAATATCTTTATTGCCATTATCATTGTTCCTCAGTTAAGCTACAGGTTTGTTTACTTTTTAACAATTCTTTAAGTATTTTAGGTATTAAGTGTCTAAATATTTTAACAATTGTTTATTCTGGGGAAACTGAGAGTAGAATCTGCATACATTCTCTTGGTTCTATGGACTCCAAATAGCATAGAGTGTTTTCATTTTGTCAGTAAGATTTGTTTTTGAATCAAACAAAAAAGAAAAAAAAAACAGTTACTGAAAAATTGTAATTGTAATCATACGTCACTGTTTCTGGTACTCAAGAGAATTTTGAGGCTTAAGTTCCTTTGGGTTCTCATTTCCTATTTCCTTAAACTAAACATCTATTCTTTAATATCATCTTGTTCTTAAATCTCATCTTTCTGTTTGTCATATTTTTTTTTCCATTTTGCTGGTATACTGTGTAGAATATGGGTCCCCCTGCCATAGGAATGCATGTGTAGTAAATAAGTTCTTTTCTCTTAAGTAATTTGTTTCTAGTGCTTTCATTCTTAATTAGCAACTGCTGACTCCTTAGAAAGTAGGGAAGTCAGAATCAAAGAACTGTAGAAATCAAATCTCTGTGCCCACTTTACATCATCTCAACCAGATTTTCTGTGTTCTCATTCCTTAGTTTGCAGTTGATTTTGATTTTCTTTTGTTGTTTGGATTTTGGTTTTTGATGATTTTGTTTATAGTTTAACTCTGTAAATCTGGAGGAGTATCTCTTTATTATTGGGTGCCCTCAAATGTCAAAGGAATGCCTAGTAAATCTTAACTAATGTGAAGAGTCTATCTTTTGTTCCGTAATTGCCTAGTGTGTTTTTAAATATTTTCTTTTACTTTTTGTTGTTGCTCTACACCTGGAACTCTTGGTGGGCAGATGTTGGATATATGAGACCTATTCTTTATGCCAAAATTGCATCCTAGAGAACTACAGCATTTATATCCCCATATCAAACAGTCATTAGACAGAGACTGCCTTGGGTAGGGGACATGAAGTAGGCTTTCTTCAGCCAGGGCAGTTCTACAGAGTGTAATGGCAGAGTGCCAGCAGTAGCCTCGGAGTTGAGAAGGAAGTCCTCTCTGAGGGGGTATATCTATATAGCATATAATAGTACTACCTCATCTTTCACTTTTCTTTTTCTCATAGCCCCTATTCATTCCACTAAGCAAAGGTTAGTTCTGCTTTTAAAATATCTCCAAAATCAGTTTTTACTACCTCCTCTACTACCACATTGATTCATTGTACTATCATCTCTTGCTACCCTTGTTATGTCCTCTTAACTGGTTTCCTGCTTCCCCTTTTGCACCCCTCTCCACATAGCAGCTAGAATAATCCTTTCAAAACAATATCAAATTATGTTACTGCTGTGCTCTGATGCTCCTACTGAAAATACTATACAAATTATTTCCATTGCTTACTACACCCTCCACAATATGGTCTAAATTCCTTCTTTAAGTCTGCTCTCCTTGCTTATACTCTCCAGCCACACTGACTGTTCAGTCCAGATTCCCACTCTCTTAGCCTGCCTGCCTGCTCTCTTAGTGTTCTCACTTTGTCAGTTCCTCCTTTTCTCTATCAACCTGTCTACTGACTAGGTTACATAAGTGTCTGTCATATGAATCTACTTTAAATTACTTTGTTTCACCAAGCTTATCCAGTGAGATTATTGCAGAATTTAAGAAACGTTCCAACCTTTTGCTTCTACCAATTTCCTTTGTTCCTTGTTATATCTTAGTATAGAAAAATGAATGTATTTGAAAATAAAGAAACTTGTTATTGTCTTCTAAGTGTTCTCAGTCATAATTTCTTGAAAAAAATCGTTTCGTTTTCCCACGCCCACTTCCCAATTTCGAGTTGACTCTTAGTAAAAGGCCTTACTCTTATTGCAGCTGGGATTGAGGTCATAACACCCTTTACATGAAACTAATTGTTTCTTGCTCTCTCCTATACAGAGCCTTTCATCCTACTATAAAGGAGGATTTGAACAGAAAATGAGTAGGCGAGAAGCTAGTCTTATTCTGGGTGTAAGGTAGGTGTTTTGCATATGTATTGTTTTGTTCTCTGGCCAAGTTGTCTTAAAAAATGAAAAAACATTACAATAAAGTTATCTTTATATTTTATTTTTTCTTTTTTTAAAGATTTCTTTATTTATACATACAAGAGCTGGGGTACAGGCCAGAGTCCAGGGCAGTGAGAGGATTCACCGAGACAGAGCGGGGAGCAGAACAGGCAGATTGACTGAAACACACTGCTGTGGGGAGCAATGGGAAAGGCAGGAGAGGTCTGCTATGCCATGTGGGTCTCATCCCTTGCCAGCGGCAGGAATTAAATTCGTGCTACAGTGACTGCAGTTTGCTTCACAGCGCATTGCTTAACCCATTGCGCCACCAGGGAGGCCCTATCTTTATATTTTAACTTATAAGTAAGAAGCAGAGGAGAAAATGCCAAATTTTTACATTTCAGCAGTCAAATTTAAGGGTCTATCCCACTCACTCTCAGAAAATGTGGCAAAGTTGTGATCTGCCTTTATTCAGTAACAAGGAATTATATTTAAATACTAACATTCCAAAGCAATTATTGTGACACTGAACTCTTCCTGGATTCAGTTTTTATAATTTGACAACTGGCATTTTTCAGTTTTTTTTTTTAAGTTCCACAATTTGACATCTAGCGTATTTTATTGTTTCACCTTGCTGCCCATTTGTCTGACTTTAAATCCTGCCTCACTTGCTGTAAGCTTTCTGTTCTCGTAAGCTTTCTGTTCTCAATTCTGCAAGTTGTCTAGACTCTAGCTGTTTCTTTCTAGTTACCTGAGACTACTAATCTTCACACGTTAAAATGCAATACTGATCGATGAATAATCAGCATTAAAATATTCTTCTATGAATAAGTCTTTAGTCAAAGAAAAAGTCAAAAGAAATATTAAAAAAAAAGTCTTGCAACAAATAAAAATGTAAATATAACAAAACTAATTTATGGGATGCAGCAAAGCAGTTCTAAGAAGAAAAAATAACAGCAATAAATGACTACATTAAGAAAGAAGAACAAGCTCAATTTAATGATCTAATTTCACATCTCACAGGGAACTATATAAAAAAAGTAAGGTTGGAATATTATTCAGCAATCAAAAATGAGAAACTAGGGACATTTATAGAAACATGGATGGAACTAGAAGGAATTATACTCAGTGAAACAAGTCAAAGGCAAGAGAAAAATATAGGATGGCTTCACTCTTAGGAAGAATATGAAAGAACAACAGCAACAAAGAATAAGCTCAAGGAAATGGGCAATTATAACCAAAAGCAAACAAAAAACTCAACAAGGCCAAAAAGTCAAAGATAAACCAAAGGGACCATAATGGGGAGGGGAAAGGAGTGGGGGAGACAGGGATGAGGGCAGAAAGAGCACAAGGGACTGAGGTGATGGTGCATGGGTGGAATGGTGGTGGGTACTCCCTGGGGAATACAAATGATGTCAAATATAATTAATAAAAAAATAAAAAAGTAAGGTCAACGTTAGCAGAAGAAACATAATAAAGATTAGAGTTAAAATAATCGAAATAGAAAAAAGTAATAGAAAAGGTCAATGAACCTAAGACCAGGTGGTTAGAAAAGATACATTAAAATTAACAAATTTTAGGTCCTCTTATCAATAAAAAGGAGAGGATTAAATCAGATGAAGTAGGAGGACTTTTGGTAACACAGAAATACAGTGACTCACAATAGACTACTATGAAAAATTATATACCAACAAATTCAACAATTTAGAAGAACTAGATAAATTTCTAGAAACATACAGCCTACCAAGACTGAATCATGAAGAAGTGGAAAAGCTGAGCAGTAATGAAATTAAATTAAAAATCAAAACCTGGGCCCGCCCTGGTGGCGCAGTGGGTTAAGCAATGCACTATGAAGCAAACCGCAGCTACTACAGCACAAGTTCTATCCCTGCTGCCGGCCAGGAGGGAGACCCACATGGCGTAGCAGACCTCTCCTGCCTCGCCCGCTGCGCCCCTCAGCAGTGTGTTTCTGTCAATCTGCCTGTTCTGCATCCTGCTATGTCTGGTGGATTCTCTCACTACCCCCACACCTCTGGCCTGTACCCCAGGTCTTGTATGCATAAATAAATCTTTAAAAAAAAAAATCAAAACCTCCCAATAAAGTAAAGTCCAATAAGAAATGGCTTCACTGGGAATTCTACCAACATTCGAAGAAAATTTAATACTACATGTCTCAAACTCTTCCAAAACATTGAAGAGGAGTTAGCACTTTAAAAGTTCAAAGTCATTTTACCAAGTCTGTATTACTCTGATACAAAAACCAAACAAGAGCAAGAAAATTTAAAGCCAATATCCTTGATGGACACAGATGCAAAATCCTTAGCAACATATTAGCAAATTGATATCAACAATATTTTAAAGGGTCATAAACCATGATCAAGTAGAACTTATTGTGATACACAATGTTAACAAAATGAAAGATAAAAATCATATCATGATCTCTATAGATACAGAAAAAGCATTTGGCAAAATTCATCCATTCATAATAAAAACTTCTTAGAAAGTGTGTGTAGAAGGAATGTATTTCATAATAAATATCACATAATAATATAAAGGCCATATATGACAAGTCCATAGCTAACATATTCAATAATAAAAACCGAAAACTTTTCCTCTAAGGTAAGTAACGAGACATGGATGCCCACTCTCACCATTTTTATTCACATAGTACCAGAATTCCTACCAAGAGAAATTTTGCAAGACATCCAAATCAGAATGGAAAAATAAAATGATCTCAATCTGCATTTGATATATGCAGAAAATTTTAAAGGCTATAATAAAAACTACTTGAACTAAGAAGTGAATTCAGTAAAATTGAAAGATATGAAAGTAATATACAATGTTATGTTTCTGTATACCAATAACAAATTCTCAGAAAGATAAATTAGAAATTAAGAAAATAATCCCAGTTATAATTATATCAAAAAGAATAAAATACCTAAGAATAAATTTACCCCAAGAGGTAGAAGGCCCATACACTGAAAGCTGTGAGACATTAATGAAAGACAACACATATGAGAAGACATTCTATGCTTATGAATTAGAAGAATATTGTTAAAATGTCACTACTACTCAAAACATTTTGGAGATTCAGTGAAATACCTATAAAGATGCCACAAGTATTTTTCACAGAAATAGAATAAGCATCTTCTAAATGGAATTGAAATTGTTCCCAGATAACCAAAGCAACTAGAAAAAGGAAAAACAATGCTGGAAGTATCATGTGTCTTGATTTCAAACTATATTACAAAGCTGTAGTAATCAAAACAGTATGGTTTTGGCATTAAGAACTGACACCTAGATCAATGGAACAAAATAGAGAACCCAGAAATAAATCCATGTATATATGGTCAATAAATTTACAGCAAAGGAGGAAGTAATATAATGAAGGAAGGGACTGTCTCTTCAATAAATGGTATTGAAATGAACCCAGAACCTGATCTTACATCATAACCCAAGATTAACTCAAGATGGATTAAAGACTTAAACATGTGACCTAAAACCACAAAACTCCTAAAAGAAAACTTAGGGAGTACCTACCCACCATGATATCTGCCTGGGCCATGACTTTTTGCATTTAACATCAAAAGCATAGGCAAGAAAAAAGAAAAGCAAAAGTAAACAAAATAGGGCTATATCAAATAAAACATCTTCTGTGCAGCAAAGAAAACAATCAGCAAAATGAAAATAGAGTTGGAGAAATGAAATTGGAGAAAATATGTGTAAAATATATATCTGATAAAGGGTTAACATGCAAAGTATATTAAAAAAAAAATAAGCTCATGGATCTCAATTTCAAAACAACCAACCAGATTTAAAAGTAACTAGAGGCTCCGAATAACCATTTTCCCAAAGCCATAAAATGTCCAGAGGTACCTGAAAAGGTGATCAGCATCATTAGTCATCAGAGAATTTAAAATCAAAAGTACAATGAGATTATTACCTCACGCCTTTTAGAAACGTGTTTTAATCATATGGAGAAAGTGAGCCTTGTGCATTGTTCTCTTGGTGGGGATTTAAGCTGGTATAGCTACTATGGGAAACTGTGGAGGTTCCTAAAAGTTAAAAATAGAATTACCATATGATCCAACTATTCTACTTGTGGGTATACAGAAATAAAATCACTAACTGAAAGAGATAGCTAATCCTCAGATTCACTGCAACATTATTTACAGTAGCCAAGACATGAAAATAACCTACATAGTTGATGGTTTGGAGTGTACATCATTGTGATTATAGTTAGCAACACTATATGGTATATTTTCTAAACTGATAAGAGAAAAATCTTAAAAGTTATCATTACAAGAAAAAAAATCTGTACGTGTAGTAAAGTATGTTAAAACTTATTGTAATCATTTTGCAATGTATACATACAACAAACCTTTATGTTGTATACCTTAAACTAGTGTATGATGTCATATCTCAATAAAACTGGGGAATATTTAAAATTTAAAGAAAATTTTTTTTAAAAAATTTCAAATAAGGACTTTGATACATTCTTTTTGACTGTTTATAGATGTCTGTAACAAAATTAGTAAGTTTAAAATGGTTTTCCCAGACTTAAATTATTTTGAAATTCACAGCATCCATGCTGTTCTTTGTCAACAACTATTATTCCAATTTGAAGCCTAGAAAAATTAAATAACTTAGAATAGTTATTAATTTCAACACTAGCATTTGCTTGTTATAAGTGTTAATTATTTTTCCTTCTCTGGAAAATGTACTAATGAGAAACATTAAAACACTAGATAAATTAGGTTTTACTGAAATAATTTTAGGTTTACTTTTCTCCTTTAATTTTTGTTTAGAATATAGGCTCTAACAGTTACTTTTCACAAGTGTTCTTTATAAAGCTAAAGAAATTATGAGATATGAAGGATTTTAAGATGTTCTGTTGAAATATGATAGTAATAAGTATAATGGAGCACTGCTCTAGCACTTTGTTGACTTTAATTCTTATAATTACTCTATGAGTAATATATTGTTTTTAGTCCTGTTTACCATGAGGTAACTGAAGCATAGAGAGGTTAAAAAAGTTGACTACGGTCACTCAATTCTGGGTTTCAATTCTGGGTTTAAGATCTGGTATTCTAGGGCCTCCCTGGTGTTGTCAGAGTTAAAGTCTCAGCACTATGAAGCTATCTCCAGCCTCTCTAGCGTGAATTCTATATCCCGCCGGGGAGTTAACCCACATGGCACAGCAGACATCTTCTGTCTCACCTGCTGCTCCCATCAGCAGTGAGTTTCAGTAAATCCAGTTGTTCTACTCCTCACTCTGTCTCTTGTGAATCCTCTCACCTCCTGCACCTCTGGTCTTTACCCCAGTTCTTACATGCAAAAATAAATAAATCTTAAAAAAAATATCAGGCATTCTAGTGGCTCTTAAAATAACTTCCCTCAAAATAACTTGAAGCATAAGCCATTCAGTTTACAGTATGGTACTCAGACAATGACTCACCTACCAATATATTGTATTCTATTTTTTTAAATTGATTAGGGACTGGCATTACAAGGGACTAATAAAAAATGTCAGAAGCATTGAATTAGTGATTTATTTTGATGATTGATAGGATTAAATGACAAGCTGTAATTTCATATTTATCCACAAGATGGTGAAATCCTCACTAGTTTTAATTTCTTGAAACCCATATAAACCATTAATTTATAATCTGCATTTGACACTATTTATTATAGGTACTTTAATTTACTTTACAGCCCATCTGCTGGCAAGGCCAAGATTAGAACAGCTCATAGGAGAATCATGATTTTGAATCACCCAGATAAAGGTAGGTAAAATTCATTTTTTCATGATATATACATTTGAATATGCTCTGCATTCTTTTTCATTTACTTAAAATTATTTAAAATGATACATAGTTGAAGTTTATGTGACATATGTGTTGTGATTTTTTTCTTATAAATAAATGAGCCTTTATAGTTCAGTGACTCACAGAATTGATATTACCATTCAAAGGATTTAGGTACTGATTTTTGCATATAACCCTTGTTAGTGAGTATTCGAGCATTTTGCTTGAGAAAAATATGCATTGTGGACTCTGTCGATTATGTAAATTGATCTGGCCATCATGAATTACATTTGTTTAACCTTAAATACAAAAATACAAGATTTAAGGAATAGCCTCTGAATCTTTGAATGTAATATGTCTTCAAGAATCTGAATTTCTTAATTTTATTCTAGAAGGCTCAGAGGCTGAGCCATTTGTTTTTAACTGGCCAGGTTTTTAATGTAAATTTATCTTACAGAAAGACAATTATTATAACTTTAACTACACTACAGCTGCTTGAGAGAGAAAGCCCATATGCTCATTACTGTTTCTTCTCTAAAATAACAGATGGTAGAAAGTTGTACTGTATTTCAGAAGTCAGGGTTGGTGGGGAGGAGGATGAAGATTTTCTTAATTCTTATTTTTAGACTTTCAGTTGTCTGGTTACTTTGAAAAAAAAAAAATTAAACTCAAATTTTGGATTCTTTCCCATCCTAACTCACATCAAAATAAGGTATTCCTTTTCATCTTTCTCACTTAATTACTCACTATAAAAATTCTTCTCCCTAAACATCATCTCTTTTGGTTTTTGAACTTGCTATTCTTTAGTTTGAATAAATAAGAGAATAAACTTTGTAAAAAGATGTTGCTTAAAATTTCTGAACAGCTTCAATGGTTACTGAAAGCTCCACTCAACTAATTTTCTCTGAATAGTGGGCTTTCAGAGTAATTGACTCAGAAAGAAATGTGTTTAAGTGCCTACTTAAAGCCCTCTGCTCTCCTAAACATCCTCTGTCCCTTCCAGGTCAAGTATATGCTTTTTCTCATTGATTGCAGTAGGCTCAAGCACTCATAGTTTTCAGATGATTGACAAGTTGTTGATTGTGTCTATGGGCAAGGATTCAAGTTCTGAAATGTATGGAAGATAATATGTGTTTTAGATACCTTTAGTATAAACAGGAAATGTTTGGTATCTTAGGAACCAAGTGTTTGACAAAGTACTTGATTTTTTCTGAGTTTGTGTATTTGTCAGGGATAGGGTTGATTGATTCTCTGTGGTGTGCCCACTATTCTCCTCCTGCCTGGCTAGGGTGGTTAACAAGGTCTGAGCGAGTAGAACTGGAAGCAGGAGGCCAGTGTTTGTCTTTGGCTTCTGCCTTCTAGCTTCCAGTGTGGGCTTAGACACACCCTCACCTTCTCTAAATGTCAACAAGGTCATATATAGAATGAAGGGAACAATTTTTTTTTCATTAGATTTATTTAATTGTATTTGACAACATTTGTAGTCCCCAGGGAGTTCCCACCACCATCTCACCCGTGCACCAGCAACCTCAGTCCCTTGTGCTCTTTCTGCCTTCCTCCCATTCTTTGCCCTCCCCTCCCTCCACCTGAAGGGGACAATTTTTAAAGTGCCCTTTTTTGTCATATAATGTAGTAACTTTATGTGCCTACTCAATTAGTGAAGAACCTATACTCTATTTCTATTTATTTTGCACGTTTAACTTGAGAAAAAAGCTTTTAATCTTTTTGGATTATTGTACCTTCTAAAAATGTATTAGTTGTGGATATTTTGTCCATGTAACTGCTTATTAACCCCCAAATTTAAAACATTTAGAGTTTCAGAGTGTTCATGTACACTCATAATTAAGAAAACTTTTGCAAATCCATGTGGACCACAATTGATGTCAAATATACATAAATAAAAAAAAAAAAAGAATGCTTTTGCTCCAGTAAAAGTATGGCAAATTCAGGAATATTAGAGAACTACTGGGTGGAAAACATTTGTATATGATGGAGTTAGGAGATGATGGTTCATAAATCTAGAAATTGTCTCTTGAGAAGAAGGATAATTATTTTGTTTTTAATGAGAAGAAGATAATAGGTTTTAAACCAAAAGTTCTCATTGTCCTTGGATATAGAAAGCCAGGAATAATAGGGGAAATATGAGAATGGACAGCTCTTTACATTTAGCTTCCTCTTGATTAATTTATTTTTAAATAAGATGCAGAATAAGAACTGGACATTGGATTTTGCCATGTAGAGTTCTTTGTTTATGTTGATAGGAATAGGTTTGGAAGAATGGTAACACAAAGACTATTATCTCCTCTTTTTATAAGTCTTTACCTTATTTACTTTGAGACCACATCACAACTGAGTGTTGTTATATACAGATGGTTGCAAAAATTTAAATCTTCAGCCAGTGCTTGTGATATTCATGGATGTTACCTCACCTCAACCTACTGCCAAGTTACTTTTCTGTTGATTTTGATACCTTGATAAAATAAAGTTAGAACTTCAAATGTGTGATCAACTATAATTTGTTACACATTTCATTATCAGCTTGTGCAAAGAAAGTGACACCAGAAAACTAGGTGTGAGAAATGACTAAAAATAATTTTTTTTGTAACCAGTTTTAAATGAGCATTCAAGTATGTTTTGGTAAAAATTAAATTTTGCAGTTTCAATTTAGTGAGATAAAAGGTTAATGCAATAAAAAATCTGAGGTCTTTCATCTAATGCTTTCAGACTAGTATCTTTTAAATTATGTCTTTGTAAATTGGAGAAAGAGATCAGTTGTTATGAAATTAGTGGTTTGGTATTAACATCCAGAGAATATAGAAAAGAGAACAACCCAGATAAATTTGGAAAACTGTAGAACCTCTGAGATCTTTTACATGCTGTCTAATCCAGTCTACTCAAAATATAATTAACCTGTCCATGCCATGTCACAGTTTTGTTTAAAAAAAGCTTAAAAAAGATACCAAAAGTAAGCATTTAGGAAATTTTCTGGCAGTTTGACATTGTGATGACATCCAAATGTGTGTTGCTTTTTGTATTTTAAGTATGGAAGTTTTGGTCCCCCACAAATTGGAAATTTTTTTTAAGGTTGTATTTTCATAGTTTGTTTATTTTGCTAGGAGTGGGTTTTGAGGAATGGTGACCCAAAGCCTACTGTGTCCTCATATCAGTGGTCTTATTAGTACAGCCTCCTAAAGCAAGATTGTTTCTTTTCCATTCCAGGAAAAAGGGCCTACTAATCCTCTTTAAGATTTTAGTGATGGAAACCTAGTCCTGTGTTGCCAGGCAGATACTGGTGGACCCTTCTAATTCCTGAAAGTTCTTTCTTACATTTAGTGAAAGTCTGCCATCCTGCAACATGGAAATTCTCAGAATTTTTCTACTTATGCCCCAGTAAACATACAATACCCTCTCCTTTAATAATATTTCATTCAAAATTAAATAAAACATTGGAATAAAAAACAAATCAAAATAATTATACTATTGAATGAACTTTCCCTAAATATGCTCATTGTAGAAGTTAAATTTAAATGACATACTGTAAACATTTTGCAAAAGAATATGATCACCAAGAGTCATCCTGGGTTCATCATGAAAAAGTGATGCCAAAGTAGCTCAGTTTCCTTTTTTGATAGATGTACTAGGCTAATTTGTTGCCAAGGGTTAATCTTTCCTTTCATTTCAACGTTTTATTTCAATTTAAGACTTTGTATCTGAGTTAGGTTTTTTTTAGTTTTGTCACACATTGCTTTTCCTTGATAAATGGCTAGATCTTTAAAAGTAAATGATATGACTTGTTCATCTTTATAAATCATTATGACTGACACTAAAAAATATATCCCCATGAGTCAATAAATAAGCAGATGAATGGTCATATAAAGTTTATAAGATAGAATTGAAAATTGTAACTAATAATGATCATGTTAAAGTTTTGAAAGACTCCTTATATTAAAATGAAATGACCTGAAACTATTCTTTTATTCAGAAATTATTTATTCAACTTCTACGGGGTGCCAGAGATTATGCTAAATCTAGGAACCTTAAATGTCAAACAAGACAGGTAGATCTTTGTTCTTATAGAACATATATTCTAATGGAGGGATGTGTCTTAAGCCCTATCTGTGTACTTGAGAATTGAATCTACTCAAAAGAAAAGAGGACCTGGGGTGGGAAACAGAAAAGTTTTATAACAACCACATGTTTAATAAGAAAAAAGTCCTGTAAACAAAAGGAGAAGCATAGTGATTTGGTGAATACGAAGAGTACAGGCTCAGATTTTCTGAGATCCTGGCTCCACATTAATTCTGTGGCTGGTGTTGAACAAGTTTCTAGACTTTTTTTGTGACTTAGTTTCTTTATGTATTGAAAAAAAAATTAAGCAGTTACAGAGGATGGTTGCAAGAACCCTATGAAATACTCTATTGGAACAGTGCCTAGTGACTCTTTTCATCGTCGTGGTCCTGATCGTAGCCTTGCCAGCAGTTTCTGCACAGTATGAATTTGTAGTGTAGGGAGGCCAACATAGCTCCAGTATTATTTTTTTAATATAAACTGTTTAAAATTGAAATATGTGCTCATAAAAGTATACAGATAATAAGTGTACAGTGAATTATCACTTATGTAACCAGTTCAGTATTAAGTACTAGAACCTTATATAGAGTCTCCTCAGTAGTTTTCCTGTCACTCCCTATTCACCAAAGGTATCCTGGTTTTAATATAAATTATCTTTGACTGTTTTTGAACTTTATGTAAGCAGGCTACTGTTGTACGTTATCATTCGTATTTTTCTTCTCTCATTATCTTTGAGATTTCTTCATGTGGCAGTGAATGTTATAATAATGATTCATTCATATTTATTGTTATACAGTAGTCCATGATATGAATAGCCTACCATTTAGTTAACCTCTCTTTTTTTTCTGTTTAGCTCTCTCTTTTCCAATTGACTTTTGGGAAAACTGATGTATTTTAGTATCCTAGATATAGATTCTTTGTTTTGTAAATGTCTTCTCTTTATGGCTTGCCTATGCATACTCTTCTTGGTACATGTTCATTTTAATCTAACCTGTGTTAATTTTAATAGGGCCCAGTTTATCAAATTTTTCTTTATAGTTAGTGCTTTTCTTTGTTTTAGTTTATCTAGGAAATATTTGCCTATCTCAAGGTCTTGAAGATAATTTCTGGAACTAATCTTACATATAAACTGAAATCTATTTTTGTATATTATATGATTTTTATATGTCAAGTTTCATTTATTTTTAAATAGCTATCCCAATGTTCTAGCATTATTTATTGAAAAGAGTATTCTTTCCTCAGTGATATGTACCAGTACCTTTTTTAAAAAAAATTTATTTATGCATACAAGCACTAGGGTACAGACCATAGGTGTGGGGGGGGGGTGAGAGGATCCACCAGAGACAGTGGGGAACAGAACAGGCAGATTAACTTAAAACACACTGCTGAGGGGAGCAGTAGGTGAGGCAGGAAAGGTCTACCACGCCATGTGGGTCACATCCCAGGCCGGTGGCAGGGATCGAACTTATGCTGCAATGGCTACGTTGGCTTCATAGTGTGTTGCTTAACCCATTGCACCATCAGGAAGGCCCCACCATTACCTTTTTATAAAACAAGTAACCAAGTATTTATAGTAATGTTTCTGTATTTTCTCTCCTCTGTTGGTGATTTGCTTTATGCTTGTGACAATAGCACACTTATAATTTGTGTAACTTCATAACAGGTCTTGATTTCTAGTAGTGTAAAACCTTCAAATTCTATAAGGTTCTTTAGCTTGTTAACATAAATTAGGAATTTTCTTTCATATGTGCACATTATAATCTCACATATCCACATTCATACATAAATCTCCAGGGTTTATGATTTTTTTTTGTTATAATTTTTTTACTTATTCATGCATATAAGAACTGGGGTATAGGCCAGAAGTGCAGGGGGTGAGATCTACCCAAGACTTAGTGGGGAACAGAAAAGGCAGACTAACCGAATCACACTGCTAAGGGGAACAGAGGGTGGGAGAGGAAGGAGAGGTCTGCTGCTCCATGTGGGCTACCTCCCTGGTCTGAGGCAGGGATCAAACTTATGCTGCAGTGGCTGCAGTTTACTTCATATTGTGTTTCTTAACCTGTTGCGCCACCAAGGAGGCCCCATGTTTAAGATGGTTATGAATCTGTAGATATATTTGGGGAGAACTAATAATACTGAATTTTCTACTGTGTGAAAAAAACATAGCCTGGTATTTATTTAGGTACTCTGTAATTTATTTCAATGAGATTTTTCAATCTTCTGGATTGTAGTCATATGCCTAATTTGTTAAACTTATTCTTAGATACTGATATTTTAAATGCTATGTTTTTTTTTAATTTAATGGACTAATTGAGATACAATTTACAGATCATAAAATTTATTCATTGAACATGAAATCCAATAACTTTAGTAAATTTACAATTAGGCAGCCATCCACAATGCTATTATGTTGTATTGTTTTAAAGCTTATATTGTATAGTTATTTTTTTCTAGGACATACAGATTGGTTTTTGTATGTATTGCTGATATATCCAACAGCTTGTAAAATCATTTATTAATCCTTTTGGATCTTCTGTGTGTTCAGCCATGTCATTTATGAAGAATGTCATTTTCTTTCCAGTCCTTATTTCTTTTTTAATTGGGAATGGAAAGTGGCATTAATTAGTATCCTTTTCTTGTGACTGATCTCAAAGCCAAAGGTTTAAATATTTTACTGCTACATATTAGGTTTGCTATATTTTTTCATAACTTCTATCACATAACAAAAGTTTTCTTCTATTCTTAGTTTACTAAAAGTTTTTATTATCCATGTGTTGAGTTCTCTGCATCTGCTAAGATGATCATATGATACATTTATTCTGTTAATGGAATTTTTTCACTTGTTTATAACAATTTTATTTTGAATACCTAATTATAAACAGCTCAAATGTCTATTAATTGGAGAATAGGTAATAAGTGTATTGTGATGTATTTATACTATGGAATATTACTGAGCAATGAAAACCATTAGCTGTATTTCTAAAGCTGTAACCATAAAGATCCAGTAACATTAACGAATCTCTAAAACTTTGTTGCACATTCAAAAAAGATAAACTATTGCAATTCGGGGCAACATGGATGGAGCTAGCAGGGATTAGGCTCAGTGAAATAAGCCAGAAAGAAAAAGGAAAATATCAGATGGTTTCACTTATAGGAGGAATGTAGAGGAAACAAATAAGAAACTAAGGGGAAAAAAAATAATTACAATAAATTAAATACCAAAATCAACAGACAACTATAAATCTGACACATTTCCTAGGGGTGGAGGAGAGAGAAAGAACAAAATAGGTGGGGAGAGCACTAGGGACTATGGTGATGGTGCACAGGCAAATTGGTATGGGAATTTCATGGGGACAAGAAATATGCACTGTACAAAAATGAAAAATAATGTAAAAGTATATAAAATTAAAAAATGTTGTTGCACAAAGGAAGAAAATTATAAAAGAGAACATACCATGTAAATTTATGTGAAATTCAAGAAAAGTCGAATGTAATGTGTAGCAAAAAATTCCAGCAAAGTATATATATAAAATAGCATATCTTTGTCTAGTAGGAAACAAACTTTGCTGGTTCATGAAAATAACATGTATTTTCACTGGCCTGATAGTTACATAGGACATAAATTTATCAAAACTCTTTGTATTGTATACTTAGCTGGATATAAAGCTTACCTTATGCCAAAAAGATAATATTAACAAATATTGAACTCTAGTCAATAGATTTAATCTTTTGCAGTAGTATATATTAGCAATTGTGAAAACACTTTGTATTTTATGTGTGAGCAGTTGAATAAATATATTGAGGATGCTGGGCATTCAGTTCCTCAAAATTAGAGAAGGTTGTTACCGATACAGATGGAGAAATTATAATGACTTGTGTGAGTTTAGAACTTGAGGTATCACTGTGAACTCCTTGTTTGTGATACTTTTCTATATCCTTATATGTATATATGTCACTACATACACATATCTATATGTTCACATGTATAAAATAGATATAGCTATCAACATACGTATACATGAATCTATACATACCCTTAATTGTGATTAATTATATTGACTAATTTTCTAATGTGAATATCAATCTTATATTCTTGATAAAAACCTATGTGGCATTGATAATTGGCCTGACTTGATAAGCTTATATTTGGGTGTTTTTTTTTTCATCTTTGTTCGTCCTCATTAAAAGAGTTGGAATTTTTTTTTCTTCTGTTTTTTTGGTTTTTGAATACACAGATAAAACTCTACTGACCAAGCTTTTTATTTGTGGAATAGTTTTTAATTACTGGTTTAAATTCTTATATATGATTCTTTTGATTTTTCCATTTCTTCCTGTATCAGTTTTGATATATTGTGTTTTTCCTAGACTATATTAAATTTTAAGTGCTTTGGTATGAAATTGATTCATATTTTCAGAGAACCTTTGACTTTGTTAATTTTCTTGGTTGTTAATTTCTATTGCAGTATTTTCTCTGATGCATGGATTATTTAAAAACACATTAACTAATTTCCAAACATTGGGATCCCCTAGACACTATTGATTTCTACCTTAATTCTAATCAGTTAACATATTTTATATCATCACTGCACAAACTATCTGTGATAGAGCACTTCTTTTTTTCCCTAACATCTGGTAGACTGGTAACTTTCATAATATAAAAATTAATTTATTAGAAAACTTAAATAAGAAAAGGTATAGAAGATCTAAATCCTTGGTTGTTATTTTTTTATTAGGTTCTGCAGCTGTACACTACTATATTAACTAGCTATAATAATTTCTAAGCATTTATTTTTCATTGCTAAACCTGAAAACATCCTTCATTTTTTTTGTTTGTTTTAAGGTATTTAATTCTTTTTTTTTTATTAATATACAATTTTTAAAAAAATTTACATATACTTACCATCAATTGTAATCCCCATGTATTCCCCATCACCATCTCACCAGTGCACCATCACCTCAGTCCCTCATGCTCCCATCTTCCCTCAACCCTCCCCATCC
>JAGFMF010011574.1:10118306-10130733 GCA_019455555.1 Galemys pyrenaicus
TTGAAGTCAGGAAGTGTGATCCCTCCACTTACCTTTTTGTCAGTTAGGAGAGCTTTGGCTATTCGAGGTCTTTTGTGTCTCCATATGAATTTCATCAATATTTTTTCTCTATTTCTTTGAATAATGACATTGCAATTTTTATTGGGATAGCATTGAATCTGCCTTTGGTAGGATGGCCATTTTGATGACGTTAATTCTTTCCAATCCATGAGCAAGGGATATTTTTCCATTTCTTTGATCTTCTTCTATTTCTTTTAGCAATGTTTTGTAGTTTTCTTTGTAGAGGTCCTTCACCTCTTTGTTAGATTTATTCCCAAGTATTTATATTTTTTAGTTTCTATTATAAAGGGGGTGGTTTTCTTTATTTCTTCTTCTTCAGCTTGGTTGTTTGTGTAGAGGAAGGCTACTGATTTTTGTGTGTTGATTTTGTATCCTGCTACTTTGCTAAACCGGCCAATTAGCTTGATTAGATTTTCTGTAGCGCTTTTGGGGTTCTCTACGTATATTATCATATCGTCTGCAAACAGTGATACTTTTACTTCTTCTTTCCCTATTTGGATACCTTGTATACCTTTTTCTTGTCTTATTGCTCTGGCCAGGACTTCCAGTGTTATATTGAAGAGCAGTGGTGAAAGAGGACATCCTTGTCTTGTTCCAGATCTTCGGGGAAAGGCTTTTAACTTTTTGCCATTGAGAATGATATTGGCTACGGGCTTGTCATATATGGCCTTTATTATATTAAGATATGGTCCTTCTGTCCCCAGAATTCCAAGGGCCTTCATCATAAATGGATGCTGGACTTTGTCGAAAGCTTTCTCAGCATCTATTGATATAATCATGTGGTTTTTTTTTTCTTCTTTTTGTTGATGTGGTGGATTACATTTATTGACTTTCGAATATTGAACCATCCTTGTGTTCCTGGGATAAGTCCTACTTGGTCATGGTGGATTATCTTGTTGATGCATTGTTGGATTCTGTTGGCTAGGATTTTGTTGAGGATTTTAGTGTCGGTGTTCATTAGAGAGATTGGTCTGTAGTTTTCTTTTTTTGTGTTGTCCTTGTTCGGTTTTGGTTTTAGTGTGATGTTGTCTTCATAAAATGTGTTTGGTAGAACTCCTTCTTTTTCGATTTTTTGAAATAGTCTGTGTAGGAACATCCTTCATTTTTAAATGTCTAGCTAAAGTCCATTAACACTTGTAAACCAGCGCTAGACCATGGGATACACTTAAGTCCATGGGATACATTTAACATAGTTCTGTTTATTGTGATTTTAGTCTTTAAAGTTCATTGAGATTTGCTTTATAGTCTAGCCCATGTTCTGTGTTGCATGTGTAATCTATTTATTTATTTATTTAGAAAAACTCATTTATGTATACAAGATCTGGGGTATGGGCTGGGGGACGGGGGTGGGAGAATTCACCAGAGACAGAGCAGGGAACAGAACAGGCAGACTGAGTGAAATACATTGCTGAGGGGAGCAGTGGGCGAGGCAGGAAAATTCTGCTGCCCCATGTAGGTCACCTCCCTGGCCAGGGATCAAACTCAAGTTGCAGTGGCTGGAGATGCTTCACAGTGCAGTGCTTAATCCCTTGAGACTCCAGGGAGGCCGCTTGCATGTGTAATTTAAAAGAGGCTATATTCCACTTTTACAATAGACTGTTTTATTTATATCATTTAAACAAAACGTATTTACATTGTTCAACTTTTTATTATTATTTTTGTCTAATTGTTCTGTGGATTTCTGAGAGAACTATGTTAAATCTCCAGCTGAATATGTATTTGTATATTTGATTCTGTTCATTTTTTTCCATTTATTTTTGAGTGATATCATTATGTATATTCAAATTTACAACTGTTTTGCCTTACCACTAGATTGACCCTTTTAACACTATGAAATTCCTCACTTTATTTCTCGTATTGAATTTTGCTTAAAGTGTACATACCTGGCAATTAGTGTAGCATTACCAATTTTATTTGTTTGTGTGTTTCTCTTCTTTAAAAACAAAGTAGTCTCCTGTAACCAACATACAGTTTACTGGCTTATTTATCAACTATATTGAAATATAGCCTATATACAATAAAATATATCTATTTAAATGCCCAGTTTGGTTTGTTTTAACAAGTTTATATTCCACCCATGTGACCACTAACATAATGAAGTCAGTGTTTCAAAATTCAAAAGGCTCCTCAGCAGGCTTCCCTTTGGCAGTCCCTAGCCCAACTTGAGTACTCACTGTCCTTCTTTCTGCTGCTGTGGAATAGATACGTCTTTTCTGGTATTTCATATAAGTGGCTTGTATGAGTATAGTCATTTAGTGTCTGGTTCCTTTGAGGGAGGGGAAAAAGCAGTACTGGGCTTTGGACTCATCACTGCATTTTCCTTCCTGCCAGGGTCTTGGCCTTTAAGACCTTACTGAGTTGGTAGGCCTCCAGCTTCCTTAGTGACGTGCATGCTTGTATTTCATCCAGCTCCTGCTGTCGGTGTCAGTGGGAGGTTTGCTTTAAAACATGACAGTTTATGATTGCTAAAAGCAGAAAAGATCCAGCAGTATTTAGTGTTTCAAGTACAAAGGTACAGAGATCAAGGGCAAGGTGAGAGTTCTAATTCACTGGAATCCACGTGATTCCCCCAATAAATCTAAGCAGGATTGTAAGATTCAAGAGCACATTATTTCCACTGAACACAAAGTATTGTTTTTCAGTCAGGATTCAGTGTCAGAACCTAGGTGTTTTAAACAGCAGAGCACTTAGTACAGAGAAAATTAATGGTTACAAATTGTTGGAAGATCTGCTGATTTAATTCTGGATTTGGCCTACAGAGAATGACTCCTTAAACAATTTTATGAATTGCTCTGTTAAGGAGGCTACCACTTCATGGAATGCCACTTAGAACTGTACAAAAAGCAGTTTACTGTCACCACTACCCCCACTTACTGACTACAGTAATAAAGAGATCCAGCAAGAAAGCTTTTCCTCACTTTAGTCTTCTAAATCTCACGATTGTTCCTCATTGATAGATCCTAATTTGAATCAAACAAACTTGAAGGGGTTGTAGGAATTTCGGTTTTGGGTTTAGGAGTTTTTTGTTTTAAGTTAGAATAAAGGTTGAATTACAGCCAACCCAAACTTTTTATAACATAGATACATTTAAAAAGTCCATTGTCCCTATGACTTAAAGAAGCTTGTAAGTGGCAGTTTGGCAATTCAGCATTCTGAATAGTTTTTTTTTTTTCTTCTTACCTGTCCTCAATATAGTGTTAGTAAGACTTTTGATCTTCTGTCTTTAATTTTTTCCCCATCTATGAAATGAGCATGTTATCAATAGTACAAATATCCAGAGTTATAATAATTAAAGGTTCTGTATGAATTCCATTAATATTTTTTGAGGCCATATACAATGCCTGGCATTAACGTGGTAACTCCAAAATTTAAGCAGTTTATCAAGATTATTAGTACCTAATTCCTAGATCAATTTTAAAGGTATCATAGACTCCATCAATAAGTACATATGGAAACATTCATGGCCTTCATTTGAAATTCTTATTGTATATTTGAAGACAATCTGATGTATTCCTTAAGTGTTTAGAACATCAGATCTTGATATGAAAATATCAGTGGCTTCCTCAATCATTGCCCTTACAATACCATGTTAGTTAATCTGTTTTCCTTGCTTTCTCTTTCCTTTATAAGGCAGGTAATAGGATATCAATAAAAGGCCTGAATAAAGTCAGAACAATTTACACCAATACTGTCTAGGTGTTTTTTGGTTTGTTATAACCTACTGAGGTTTTAGAATCCTTTCAACAGCTATAGATGGTTTGTAATCAAGGGGAGAATAAAGATTAAAAACAAGCAAAAAGAGACAGGAGCTGTACTATGATTGTTAGCTTGAGTATTAAGTAATGGGAATGTTCATTACTTGAAATTAGAAGGCAGGTGATATATAAATAGCTTTAGTATGCACTTTGGGGCTAATATTTTTGTATGTCAAATAGATTCTATTATGATTTATAATGATTCTAAATTTGAAATTCACCTCAATTTTCTTCTTGCTGTTTACATGAAAAAGTTTTTTTCAAAAAAACATTAAAAATGAATCGATAATTTTATTTACAAGGCACAGTTAATCTACTATGCCATAAGTATTAAAACAGGATCATTTCAGAGACAGGAAACATTGCTTTTAACATTATTATTATCACTCATTCATCTAAATTAGTAAATTGAATTTTAGAATTGTATAGTACATAGCTGCCCTTCCCAACATGTATTTTATTTTTATGGAAATGGAAAACTTGGTAAGACTGAAAATCCCTTGGATTGCTTTACTCTTTAGAAAGATACAACCTTCATAGATGGATATTCTTTCCTTTAAAAAAAAAATATTTAGAAGAAAGATCATTATTTATTACCAAAAAATTCTCTGGCTAAGTATGTGAATTATGATATCTGACCAGTAAAAAAGTTTGAGTGTTTTTTGAATTATTCTTGATCATAACTGTCATTGTTTTTTCTGGAGGTTATTTATCATTGTTGATTGTGCTCCACTAATTGATGCTCTTTTGATTTCCACTCAGCTTATAAAATAATTTGTCAGAGGATGAATATGTGGGAAAATATATCTGAGAATTGCAATTGAGTGTTTTTCTATATTTGAGACTTTAGAAAATGTCAATAATGAAATGAGTTTTAATACATTTATTTTTTGTTTGTCTTCTCAGGTGGATCTCCTTACTTAGCAACCAAAATAAATGAAGCAAAAGATTTGCTAGAAGCAACCACCAAACACTGATTAATGCTTAAGAGCTACTCTGAAGGGAAAAAGAGGGTAACTTGAAAAAGAAACATCTGCAAATGAATCTAAACCACGTCCTTCATAGTTTTCATACATGTACTGACCACAATCATTTATTCCATGATTAAGCTATATAATAAAAGATAATCTTAGTATTATCATTTAAGTGAACTCCTTAAAATTTTATAACTGCTTTTTTTCCTTGTTACCTTTTCTCTGTAGTTGTCACACATTTTAAGATTTTTATTGTTAGTTCTAAATTCTTTCCCTACCCCCCTACTTTCCTTTGCCCTACAAAGTGATGCAAAAATATGATGATCAGTAATGTAATTGCAGTGTGTGAGCAGTGAGTAGAAATTTTCTTCCTGTTTATATACTTTAACGTGTATCACTCTTTATTTCATCAGAGGAATTTAGTGATCTGACTATAGAAGGTGCCTTAAGTGTTTTGAGACCAAACACTGATTGCCACTCCTTGTGGAAATGGTGTTTTTTGAAGTCATGGTTCTTATTAAAGAACTCTGCTCTCTCTGTAGCTGAAGCATTGGAGAGCTACTAAAATGATTAAAGATTCACAAAATGAGTCCTATGAGGAAAGGCTGGAAACAGCTGGGAGAAATCTGAAGGCTTTATATTTAATTATAGCCTTATGGTGCTGTATGTTTGTTTATAATATATGTTCATATAATATATTATGTATGTTATATATTATATAAATAAATATACTTTATATGTTTATAAACATACATGAATAAACACATATACTATAGTTATTTACTAACCATCTATACTGTATCAGGCACTGTAGTGTGTGTGCTCTGAGAGCTTCAGATGTGATCCAGTCATGGAGCCTGACCTAAAGGAACTTACATAAACTCAGAAGAAAGATAAATCACATGAGTATTTTAAAACTGAGATAGTGGTGGGTGGGGGGCTATGTAGAATAAGTGGCCCTACACTGGGCTTCAAAATAGTGAGAGATACCATATAACTAATGAGTTGTTTCCCCTGAGCCTATCAGAATTAGCAAAAATTGGACATACTAATTAGTATGATTAAAGTGTTGGGTTTCTCAAAAGCAGAAAATGAACACATGGTCTTGTTGGGCTAGCCCTGTGATTTACACACGTTAACTTATTTTTTCAAATCAGCTCCTCATTTCATCACTTTATTATTCTAAAGGTGAGAAAACGGGTTGAGATACCATGTACTAACATCATTTTCTAATATTCCTTTACAAATCCTGCATTCATCCCATCAGTACATTTATGAGCTAAAATTTTTCATCTCTTAAAATACTTTTTCAGTATTCTAGATGCATCTTTAAATCTATGGTATACTCTAGGAATTCTCAATATTGGGAATATTGACATATTGAGCTGAATAAGCCCTTTTTGTGCAGAACTCTCGCATGTATTGTAGGATGACTAACAGCATCTCTGCCTGTACCTTTTGAAGACTGGTAGCACCCCCTCAACTGCAGCAATGCAAAATATTTACTGACATTGCCTTGGAGGATAACATTGCCTTGGATATCACCCCTAGTTGAGAGGGATGTATATGTTTAGTTTTTTTGTTTTTTTACATAAAATAATGACCTGACTTAAAATTGATTGAATTTGAATCAGTAAAATGTGGTTCTATTTAAAGTCCCCTCACATGTCCTTACTTTCTTGTGCTTTGATAGTGTTTTCCATTTTTCTGCTTACTGCCCTTCTGCCTCGAATGCCCTCCTAAACACTAGATCTCAAGTGCCCAGAATCTATGGATAGAGCAACACCAAGCTGGAATTTTGCCTTCCTTTGTTGGTGATTTCAGCAAAAGTGATATGTATTGGCAGCGGGGAACAGATCTGTCTAGGCCAGTGCTACATTAGCACCCAGTAAATATTTCTTGAACTAATGAATTAATTCTCATTGCACTTTGTCACTTATGGCATGCTTTATTTCTCCTACTAAGGTATAGGAACCTCCAGTTCAACAAACTTACCATTCTTTATTTTCTCTCTTTAGTTTGAACACTTGAACTAAGTAGAAATCATGAAGTTGTAAGTATTAGGAAAATGTTTTCTGAATACTATGCTTTCAAAAATGTTATTGTTAAATTTGGTATAATCAATATTGGGATACCTCAGACACATCTTTTAATTAATGTCATATTATCTTATTCATACAGTGTGAAAGTTTATATCTTGAGCATTAGCTTGGAATTCCTTTATTCCCATTTTCCTGCTAGGCATGCACTATGGAATCACCAGACCTAGTTTTGAATATTGCCCTCCTACTACATGATCTTTGGCAATTAATCTATAAAATGAAACAATTAATTGTGTCATCTGTAATATAGAAAAATAATTCTTATAAGGTTGTAGATGTGTACAGCCTTTAGTCATACCAAATACTCCAAAAATATAATTATTGTTTTAATTGTCCTTTTAGTTAATTTGAAATTTATTAGAAATACCTTGAATTAAAGTTTGTGATGTGTTCCAGTAATTATTTATTTTACTCTTGAATTTGCAGGTGGGGTGGCACATGTTGAGAATAGCTCATCTCCATTCTGTGTGGCATCGATCAGGGCTGGAAGAGCCACCTTCGTGTGACTGATAGATTGGTACTGACTTGTCTGGGACGTTAACCAGAGCTGTCAGCTGAAAGCCTTGATTCCTACATAGGCTTTTCTATAGGGTTACCAGTGTCACCACACTGTGTTAACTGTGTTACAAGAGATAGAGGTCTAGGAGACAGGAAGGGGAAGTTGCAAAGTCAGACTATATCTGGTGTTTGGTCTCATAATCATAGAACCTGCTGGATTCCAAGGGAGAGGACCAAGGGGCTCTCAAAGAATTAGTGGCCATCTTTAATATGTTTTAATATAAAAACAAATAATTGTTTTAATTTAACCCTTTATTCATATTAGGTAAGCTAGTCCTTTAAAGTATTTTTTAGGAATGTAGAATTTAAAAACAACTAATTGACATAGTTCCAAAAGCATACAACTGCTGTTTTAGGTAGATATTAATTTGGAAGTCATTTTCTGAATGGCATTGCACTTACAAAACTGAATTTTAAACAGTACCCACCCTCAACTGTTTATCTGTAAAAAGCTTGTTTGAATGGTTACCTGTCTTCAGTAAAGACTGCTTTTACATATTTGCTGTAATTGCATATCTGCTTAATTAAGTTCTTTGTTGATGCTGCAGTTTTTGTTTATTCTTACATCTTAGATGCAACCTGAAGAAACAAGAAAGACCTTTTAAAAACAAAAGTTACTTCCAAGACTACAGAGAAAGTGTAAGTCAAATGGACATTAATTAAAGAGTTCACATTTAGTGAACTTAGGGAATTAGAGCTCACAATTAGTTAACTTAGGGAATGTCATCTAAACTGTAGTTGATGGTGTCAATCTCCAGCATAAAGTCAAAAGTAGGGAAGTTTAAAAAGGAAAAAAGTACATTGATTGTGGAAGAAATTGTTTTACTTAGCTTTCAGACTGTTTCCTTTATTTGGCTTTAAATGTATTGTAGTCATTTTGAAAATATTGAAAACTTATTAACAGTAAAGATAAATAAGTTCTTAAAGTGTGTAGTAAGTTCAAACTGAATAGAAAAAAGAAAATGAATTCTTAAATATAGGGATTCTTTTTTTGGCCTGATTCTTTGGAACTAGTAAGAATTATTAAGACATGTATTTCTGGGCATGATTATAATTGCAAAGCAAGACCTTTAGACATAATACATTTTATCCAAGTACAGAAATCATTTGGTTTTCATGGGGAGACTTAAATATAGAAAAGAGCTTTTATTTTATTTTTTATTAAGATTTATTTTTGCTTATTTATGCATAGAAGAACTGGGGAGTAAGAGGATTCAGTAGAGACAAAGTGGGAGCAAAATAGACAGATACACTGAAATACACTGCTCAGGGGAGCAGCATGCAAAACAGGAGAGATCTACTGCATCATGTGGGTTAGCTCCCTGGTAGGAATCTAACTTGGGCCACAGTGGTGATAGCTTGATAATGCTGACACTTAACCCCTATGCCACCAGGGAGACCCCAGAGAATGGCAATTAACTTATGGTAGTTTAATTTAGGCATTTGTGAAAGATGAATCTCCAGGCCCTTAAATGTCAAAAATAGGAAGTTTGTCTCATCCAACTCACTTAGGATGAGCTGGGGAGACAGTGATGAAAAGTTAAATATCCAGATGGGCCAGTTTGTCCACAGGCACTCTGCCCTCTCTCTGCAGTCACCTCCTGGATCAAAGGCCTCTGGTCCTAGGGGATTTGATGATAGTGAGCAAATGTGTCAACATCATCCCTCTCTCCAATGAATCAGCAACCCAAGGAGCACATCCTATTAACACTAGATCAGTATCAATCTCTTTGTCAAAAACATTCCTTGAATTAAGAGCAAATTTTTATTTATAGTAGAATTACATTAGGAAATTAGAATTTTTTAGTATAATTTATTAGCTGGAAAAGTTGAGATGGTTCTTTGGACTCATATTTTAGGTAGAATCTAAGTGATCTGGATCATTGCCCACCAGTGAAATTGCTTGGCATGGTAGACAAAGGAGGTGTTCCTCCTAATGATTTTTATGAGCTGAGTAGCTATTGTTCCCAGCTGAGTGCTCTTTTCCTTTCTCCATTGTTGCTGAGCAAAAGAATTTATAAAAAGCTTTTTTTTTTTATTAAAACCTCTGCTCAGTTGAAATGCAAGTTCATTAAATACTGTTCATTTCTTTTCTTGTCGTAATAACCCTTTTCCCCTCTACTTTATTCGGCAGTACCTAGCTGCACTGGCCAACATTTTAGGCCTGAACAGACTCTTATATAGATATAGACCTGCAATCTGCAACATTGAGGGGGGTGGATTTTCATATGAACAGAATATGGTCACTTAGGCTAGATGTTGGCCATAAACTTAAAAACTTAAAGGGGAGAAAAGGCCCCTGTAAAATTAAACCAACTGTAGGAACCTTGATTTGATTTTGGCAAGATAAAAATCTCATTGAAATACATGTTCAATATTGACATCTAAGTTAAAGACCAATAAATTAGATGCAGCTCATTTCATATATTCAAAGTATTTTAGTGATAGCTAATACCAGTTGAGTACCTTTGACCCTGCTTGTACATATATTATCTTTCTTTCCATAACACCTTTTGGAGGTATGTACAATTTTTATTCCATTTTACAGACTAAGAAACAGTGGCTCAGAGGAGTCTACAAACATTCCCAAGATTACATAACTAGTAAGTGGTGGGGCTAAATCCAACTTGACTTTACTCTTACTTCTTTACCTTTTCATTATGTTGTTCTAATTCTCACTGCATGGGTATCATGGTAGAAAGGACTTGTACCTCTTTTTCTGATGATTGTGACCATGGGCTATAAATTAGGAAAAATAGGAACATAAGGAAAATAGGTTAACATGTTATTTGGCATTATGTGCAAGTAGTACCTAATATATTTAATTCTGCTCTGGAAGTTTGTGATGTCCATCCAAGTTCATAGCAGAACTTCAGTTGTAAATTTTAGAGATGTGGTTCTCTGACTTAGAGTCGCCATGGAGGAAACCTTTGAAATTTTATTTGAAACATTCATGGGCAAGAGCTTTCTTGGAGAACATCTACGGCAATTGACGTGACAGCTGATGAAACTGGAGCAGTAGACCATGGGGGAGAAGTGAAGAAATCACTCAGTATAGTAAAATGAGAATAAGAAGGCTGAATTCACTGAGAGGAGCAGAGAGGCAATGAAATAAATTAAGGTTACAAAGTGAGACCACTGAAACACAAGATAATCGAATTCTCAGCATTTGATAGGGAATTGCAGTGCTGTAGTAGAATTTTTGAAAATTGCTTTCCAGTATTCCCAGTTATGGATTAGGTTATTCATTCCATGCTTTTATGCTAAAGTCCAAAATTATATTTTGTACATTTATAGGGTTGTTTAATAGAACGTTAGTCTCTAAAGAATGAGTCTTTGAGATTATTACTTACCTTTTCTTTCAGCTGCTCTTATTAAATGTTGAAGAGTTTTAACTCTTGTGACTATAATGTTACTCACAATGAATGTTAAATATACCTATGTTCAAAGAGAAATGCATTATACAACCAACTCCGTGATATTTCCATTTATCACTCATGGATTATCTATGCTTTTGCTCTTTCTTTCTATGAATGTGAATAAATTGACTTTAGGGCCTCCCTGGTGGCACAAGGGTTAGTCACAGCACTGTGAAGCTGTCGGCAGCCACTGCAGCACGAGTTCAATCCCCGGCTAGGGAGGGGACCCACATGGTGCAGCAGACCTCTCTTCTCTTCAGTCAACCTTTGCTCTGCTCTGCTCCCCACTCTATCTCTGGTGAATCCTCTCGTGCCCCCCCCCCGCCCCGCCTCCCCTCCCTTACACACCTTTGGCCTATACCCCGGCTCTTGTATGTATAAAAAAATAAAAATCTTTAAAAAAAAGTAGTTGACTTTAGAAGTGCTTGTATCCCACTGTGGAGTAGGATAAAATTACCTTGTAATTTGTCCTCTGGTGGTGAGTTGCATAGTTTGCATCTCAGGCTATCCCGGAGTGTTGTGTAGTGCAATGCTGTAGAAACAGTAGCATATACACACATAAATGTGACCTTCCCTAAATAACCCCACTCAGATCTGATTTTTGCTTTGTCCCTCAACTTCTGGGTACATAGGCATTCAGTTTGCATTTTATTCTATTCCATTTTGTACCCATTCATATGCTCTATACTTGTCTGGCCCTTTCCTCCTTGATACACAGTGTCTTTTTAAAACTAATATGTGAAAATGTGGAAATAATACATATATACATGCATGCTATTTTGGTTTTTTTTTTGCTTTAAAATTGTAAAGGATATACTGTGAGATATTTTGTCTACTTTTCTCCATACAGTTAAAATTAAATCTGACTTGTCAAAATTGAATTCACCTCAGTTTTTCCATTGTACAACTCTTGTTGAAGAAAAAGACACTAACCTTATGTGCTACATAATTTCATCTACATTGTTTATCTCTCATACAGGCTCTGCTTTAATTTCTTTTACATCTCCCTCCACTTCTTGAGATACTTGGCCCACTTGGCCCTCAGAATACAGTATTGATGATTCAAGACCATGGACATGTGAATTTTCTTAGAGCCATTAATGAAACTTAGATTTTTATTTCATACTAAAATAAGCAAGTGAAAAAATAGAAATCATCCAACAATACTTTAGAATTGATTGTTGTATTTATCTTGTAATATAGATACCTAAGAAAAATGCCTGATGTCTTGGTTTATTTACTTATTCCTTGCTTTGGCTCTTTTGACAGCATGAAGAACATAGACATTGGTATAGAAGTGCTCACACAACCAAACTGTCATCTGAGGACATATTATTGACTATGTCTGCACAATTGCCTTCACCCCATATTTAGTGTTAAGTGAGGACTAGGCCCAGTGTTCAGTTTCTTATTTCTAAGAAGGACAACGCAGATAGATGTGTCTTCTGTTTCTCCCATCTTTTTTTTTTTTTTTTTAAAGATTTATTTATTTATGCGTACAAGCACTGGGGTACAGGCCAGAGGTGTGGGGGGTGAGAGGATTCACCAAAGAGAGCGGG